>CALNHX010002896.1:0-164587 GCA_940337035.1 Agriotes lineatus | reverse complement strand
TATTCAGATGTAAATAGATGGAAGAGTTATATATAACAAACTGAACATATTTTGAAAACGCTTGGCCAGCTCTCGTTCCGATGTTTCGATCGATCTTAATGTTCGTAACTACAATCCAATCTATTCAGATGTAAATAGATGGAAGAGTTATATATAACAAACTGAACATATTTAGAAAACGCTTGGCCAGCTCTCGTTTCGATGTTTCGATCGATCTTAATGTTCGTAACTTCAATCCAATCTATTCAGATGTAAATAGATAGAAGAGTTATATATAACAAACTGAACATATTTTGAGAACGCTTGGCCAGCTCTCGAGCGATGCTTCGATCGATCTTAATGTTCGTAACTACAATCCAATCTATTCAGATGTAAATAGATGGAAGAGTTATATATAACAAACTGAACATATTTTGAGAACGCTTGGCCAGCTCTCATGCGATGTTTCGATCGATCTTAATGTTCGTAACTACAATCCAATCTATTCAGATGTAAATAGATGGAAGAGTTATATATAACAAACTGAACATATTTTGAGAACGCTTGGCCAGCTCTCATGCGATGTTTCGATCGATCTTAATGCTCGTAACTACAATCCAATCTATTCAGATGTAAATAGATGGAAGAGTTATATATAACAAACTGAACATATTTTGAGAACGCTTGGCCAGCTCTCGTTCCGATGTTTCGATCGATCTTAATGTTCGTAACTACAATCCAATCTATTCAGATGTAAATAGATGGAAGAGTTATATATAACAAACTGAACATATTTTGAGAACGCTTGGCCAGCTCTCGTGCGATGTTTCGATCGATCTTAATGTTCGTAACTACAATCCAATCTATTCAGATGTAAATAGATGGAAAAGTTATATATAACAAACTGAACATATTTTGAGAACGCTTGGCCAGCTCTCGTTTCGATGTTTCGATCGATCTTAATGTTCGTAACTACAATCCAATCTATTCAGATATAAATAGATGGAAGAGTTATATATAACAAACTGAGCATATTTTGAGAACGCTTGGCCAGCTCTCGTGCGATGTTTCGATCGATCTTAATGTTCGTAACTACAATCCAATCTATTCAGATGTAAATAGATGGAAAAGTTATATATAACAAACTGAACATATTTTGAGAACGCTTGGCCAGCTCTCGTTTCGATGTTTCGATCGATCTTAATGTTCGTAACTACAATCCAATCTATTCAGATATAAATAGATGGAAGAGTTATATATAACAAACTGAACATATTTTGAGAACGCTTGGCCAGCTCTCGTGCGATGTTTCGATCGATCTTAATGTTCGTAACTACAATCCAATCTATTCAGATGTAAATAGATGGAAAAGTTATATATAACAAACTGAACATATTTTGAGAACGCTTGGCCAGCTCTCGTGCGATGTTTCGATCGATCTTAATGTTCGTAACTACAATCCAATCTATTCAGATGTAAATAGATAGAAGAGTTATATACGGATGGGGCCATAATTATATATAACAGCAATGAGATAACATGAACAACAAAATAAAATGCTTGAGTAAGAAAGAGATGACCATACGAAAAAATTATTTTAGTAGGCATGTTTGGTTGACATCTGTCATAATTAAAATGACGGCAAGCCTACTCGCATATTTGCTACTATGTTTATCTTTCTCTTACTCAAGCAATACGAGTTATTTACTTGTTCATGTTATCTCATTGCTGTTATACATAATTGTGGCCCCATCGGTATAACAAACTGAACATATTTTGAGAACGCTTGGCCAGCTCTCATGCGATGTTTCGATCGATCTTAATGTTCGTAACTACAATCCAATCTATTCAGATGTAAATAGATGGAAGAGTTATATATAACAGACTGAACATATTTTGAGAACGCTTGGCCAGCTCTCGTTCCGATGTTTCGATCGATCTTAATGTTCGTAACTACAATCCAATCTATTCAGATGTAAATAGATGGAAGAGTTATATATAACAAACTGAACATATTTTGAGAACGCTTGGCCAGCTCTCGTTCCGATGTTTCTATCGATCTTAATGTTCGTAACTACAATCCAATCTATTCAGATGTAAATAGATAGAAGAGTTATATATAACAAACTGAACATATTTTGAGAACGTTTGGCCAGCTCTCGTGCGATGTTTCGATCGATCTTAATGTTCGTAACTACAATCCAATCTATTCAGATGTAAATAGATGGAAGAGTTATATATAACAAACTGAACATATTTTGAGAACGCTTGGCCAGTTCTCGTTCCGATGTTTCGATCGATCTTAATGTTCGTAACTACAATCCAATCTATTCAGATGTAAATAGATGGAAGAGTTATATATAGCAGACTGAACATATTTTGAGAACGCTTGGCCAGCTCTCGTTTCGATGTTTCGATCGATCTTAATGTTCGTAACTACAATCCAATCTATTCAGATGTAAATAGATGGAAGAGTTATATATAACAAACCGAACATATTTTGAGAACGCTTGGCCAGCTCTCGTGCGATGTTTCGATCGACCTTAATGTTCGTAACTACAATCCAATCTATTCAGATGTAAATAGATAGAAGAGTTATATATAACAAACTGAACATATTTTGAGAACGCTTGGCCAGGTCTCATGCGATGTTTCGATCGATCTTAATGTTAGTAACTACAATCCAATCTATTCAGATGTAAATAGATGGAAGAGTTATATACAACAAACTAAACATATTTTGAGAACGCTTGGCCAGCTCTCGTTCCGATGTTTCAATCGATCTTAATGTTCGTAACTACAATCCAATCTATTCAGATGTAAATAGATGGAAGAGTTATATATAACAAACTGAACATATTTTGAGAACGCTTGGCCAGCTCTCGTTCCGATGTTTCTATCGATCTTAATGTTCGTAACTACAATCCAATCTATTCAGATGTAAATAGATAGAAGAGTTATATATAACAAACTGAACATATTTTGAGAACGCTTGGCCAGCTCTCGTTCCGATGTTTCGATCGATCTTAATATTCGTAACTACAATCCAATCTATTCAGATGTAAATAGATGGAAGAATTATATATAACAGACTGAACATATTTTGAGAACGCTTGGCCAGCTCTTGTGCGATGTTTCGATCGATCGTAATGTTCGTACCTACAATCCAATCTATTCAGATGTAAATAGATGGAAGAGTTATATATAACAAACTGAACATATTTTGAGAACGCTTGGCCAGCTCTCGTGCGATGTTTCGATCGATCTTAATGTTTGTAACTACAATCCAATCTATTCAGATGTAAATAGATGGAAGAGTTATATATAACAAACTGAACATATTTTGAGAACGCTTGGCCAGCTCTCGTTCCGATGTTTCGATCGATCTTAATGTTAGTGACTACAATCCAATCTATTCAGATGTAAATAGATGGAAGAGTTATATATAACAAACTGAACATATTTTGAAAACGCTTGGCCAGCTCTCGTGCGATGTTTCGATCGATCTTAATGTTCGTAACTACAATCCAATCTATTCAGATGTAAATAGATAGAAGAGTTACATATAACAAACTGAACATATTTTGAGAACGCTTGGCCAGCTCTCATGCGATGTTTCGATCGATCTTAATGTTCGTAACTACAATCCAATCTATTCAGATGTAATTATATGGAAGAGTTATATATAACAAACTGAACATATTTTGAGAACGCTTGGCCAGCTCTCGTTCCGATGTTTCGATCGATCTTAATGTTTGTAACTACAATCCAATCTATTCAGATGTAAATAGATGGAAGAGTTATATATAACAAACTGAACATATTTTGAGAACGCTTGGCCAGCTCTCGTTCCGATGTTTCTATCGATCTTAATGTTCGTAACTACAATCCAATCTATTCAGATGTAAATAGATAGAAGAGTTATATATAACAAACTGAACATATTTTGAGAACGCTTGGCCAGCTCTCATGCGATGTTTCGATCGATCTTAATGTTCGTAAATACAATCCAATCTATTCAGATGTAAATAGATGGAAGATTTATATATAACAAACTGAACATATTTTGAGAACGCTTGGCCAGCTCTCGTTCCGATGTTTCGATCGATCTTAATGTTCGTAACTACAATCCAATCTATTCAGATGTAAATAGATGGAAGAGTTATATATAACAAACTGAACATATTTTGAGAACGCTTGGCCAGCCCTCGTTCCGATGTTTCTATCGATCTTAATGTTCGTAACTACAATCCAATCTATTCAGATGTAAATAGATAGAAGAGTTATATATAACAAACTGAACATATTTTGAGAACGCTTGGCCAGCTCTCGTGCGATGTTTCGATCGATCTTAATGTTTGTAACTACAATCCAATCTATTCAGATGTAAATAGATGGAAGAGTTATATATAACAAACTGAACATATTTTGAGAACGCTTGGCCAGCTCTCGTTCCGATGTTTCGATCGATCTTAATGTTCGTAACTACAATCCAATCTATTCAGATGTAAATAGATGGAAGAGTTATATATAACAAACTGAACATATTTTGAGAACGCTTGGCCAGCTCTCGTTTCGATGTTTCGATCGATCTTAATGTTCGTAACTTCAATCCAATCTATTCAGATGTAAGTAGATGGAAGAGCTATATATAACAAACTGAACATATTTTGAGAACTCTTGGCCAGCTCTCGTTTCGATGTTTCGATCGATCTTAATGTTCGTAACTACAATCCAATCTATTCAGATGTAAATAGATAGAAGAGTTATATATAACAAACTGAACATATTTTGAGAACGCTTGGCCAGCTCTCGTTTCGATGTTTCGATCGATCTTAATGTTCGTAACTACAATCCAATCTATTCAGATGTAAATAGATGGAAGAGTTATATATAACAAACTGAACATATTTTGAGAACGCTTGGCCAGCTCTCGTGCGATGTTTCGATCGATCTTAATGTTCGTAACTACAATCCAATCTATTCAGATGTATATATGTGGAAGAGTTATATAAAACAAACTGAACATATTTTGAGACCGCTTGGCCAGCTCTCGTGCGATGTTTCGATCGATCTTAATGTTCGTAACTACAATCCAATCTATTCAGATGTAAATAGATAGAAGAGTTATATATAACAAACTGAACATATTTTGAGAACGCTTGGCCAGCTCTCGTGCGATGTTTCGATCGATCTTAATGTTCGTAAGTACAATCCAATATATTCAGATGTAAATAGATGGAAGAGTTATATATAACAAACTGAACATATTTTGAGAACGCTTGGCCAGCTCTCGTTCCGATGTTTCGATCGATCTTAATGTTCGTAACTACAATCCAATCTATTCAGATGTAAATAGATGGAAGGGTTATATATAACATACTAAACATATTTTGAAAACGCTTGGCCAGCTCTCGTTTCGATGTTTCGATCGATCTTAATGTTCGTAACTTGAAACCAATCTATTCAGATGTAAATAGATGGAAGAGTTATATATAACAAACTGAACATATTTTGAGAACGCTTGGCCAGCTCTCGTGCGATGTTTCGATCGATCTTAATGTTCGTAACTACAATCCAATCTATTCAGATGTAAATAGATGGAAAAGTTATATATAACAAACTGAACATATTTTGAGAACGCTTGGCCAGCTCTCGTTTCGATGTTTCGATCGATCTTAATGTTCGTAACTACAATCCAATCTATTCAGATGTAAATAAATGGAAGAGTTATATATAACAAACTGAACATATTTTGAGAACGCTTGGCCAGCTCTCGTGCGATGTTTCGATCGTTCTTAATGTTCGTAACTACAATCCAATCTATTCAGATGTAAATAGATAGAAGAGTTATATATAACAAACTGAACATATTTTGAGAACGCTTGGCCAGCTCTCATGCGATGTTTCGATCGATCTTAATGTTCATAACTACAATCCAATCTATTCAGATGTAAATAGATGGAAGAGTTATATATAACAAACCGAACATATTTTGAGAACGCTTGGCCAGCTCTCGTTCCGATGTTTCGATCGATCTTAATGTTCGTAACTACAATCCAATCTATTCAGATGTAAATAGATGGAAGAGTTATATATAACAAACTGAACATATTTTGAGAACGCTTGGCCAGCTCTCGTTCCGATGTTTCTATCGATCTTAATGTTCGTAACTACAATCCAATCTATTCAGATGTAAATAGATAGAAGAGTTATATATAACAAACTGAACATATTTTGAGAACGCTTGGCCAGCTCTCATTCGATGTTTCGATCGATCTTAATGTTCGTAACTACAATCCAATCTATTCAGATGTAAATAGATGGAAGAGTTATATATAACAAACTGAACATATTTTGAGAACGCTTGGCCAGCTCTCGTTCCGATGTTTCGATCGATCTTAATGTTTGTAACTACAATCCAATCTATTCAGATGTAAATAGATGGAAGAGTTATATATAACAAACTGAACATATTTTGAGAACGCTTGGCCAGCTCTCGTTCCGATGTTTCGATCGATCTTAATGTTCGTAACTACAATCCAATCTATTCAGATGTAAATAGATGGAAGAGTTATATATAACAAACTGAACATATTTTGAGAACGCTTGGCCAGCTCTCGTTTCGATGTTTCGATCGATCTTAATGTTCGTAACTACAATCCAATCTATTCAGATGTAAATAGATAGAAGAGTTATATATAACAAACTGAACATATTTTGAGAACGCTTGGCCAGCTCTCGTTTCGATGTTTCGATCGATCTTAATGTTCGTAACTACAATCCAATCTATTCAGATGTAAATAGATGGAAGAGTTATATATAACAAACTGAACATATTTTGAGAACGCTTGGCCAGCTCTCGTGCGATGTTTCGATCGATCTTAATGTTCGTAACTACAATCCAATCTATTCAGATGTAAATATGTGGAAGAGTTATATATAACAGACTGAACATATTTTGAGACCGCTTGGCCAGCTCTCGTGCGATGTTTCGATCGATCTTAATGTTCGTAACTACAATCCAATCTATTCAGATGTAAATAGATAGAAGATTTATATATAACAAACTGAACATATTTTGAGAACGCTTGGCCAGCTCTCGTGCGATGTTTCGATCGATCTTAATGTTCGTAAGTACAATCCAATATATTCAGATGTAAATAGATGGAAGAGTTATATATAACAAACTGAACATATTTTGAGAACGCTTGGCCAGCTCTCGTGCGATGTTTCGATCGATCTTAATGTTCGTAACTACAATCCAATCTATTCAGATGTAAATAGATAGAAGAGTTATATATAACAAACTGAACATATTTTGAGAACGCTTGGCCAGCTCTCATGCGATGTTTCGATCGATCTTAATGTTCATAACTACAATCCAATCTATTCAGATGTAAATAGATGGAAGAGTTATATATAACAAACCGAACATATTTTGAGAACGCTTGGCCAGCTCTCGTTCCGATGTTTCGATCGATCTTAATGTTCGTAACTACAATCCAATCTATTCAGATGTAAATAGATGGAAGAGTTATATATAACAAACTGAACATATTTTGAGAACGCTTGGCCAGCTCTCGTTCCGATGTTTCTATCGATCTTAATGTTCGTAACTACAATCCAATCTATTCAGATGTAAATAGATAGAAGAGTTATATATAACAACCTGAACATAATTTGGGAACGCTTGGCCAGCTCTCGTGCGATGTTTCGATCGATCTTAATGTTCGTAACTACAATCAAATCTATTCAGATGTAAATAGATGGAAGAGTTATATATAACAAACTGAACATATTTTGAGAACGCTTGGTCAGCTCTCGTTCCGATGTTTCGAACGATCTTAATGTTCGTAACTACAATCCAATCTATTCAGATGTAAATAGATGGAAGAGTTATATATAACAAACTGAACATATTTTGAGAACGCTTGGCCAGCTCTCGTGCGATGTTTCGATCGATCTTAATGTTCGTAACTACAATCCAATCTATTCAGATGTAAATAGATATAAGAGTTATATATAACAAACTGAACATATTTTGAGAACGCTTGGCCAGCTCTCGTGCGATGTTTCGATCGATCTTAATGTTCGTAACTACAATCCAATCTATTCAGATGTATATAGATGGAAGAGTTATATATAACAAACTGAACATATTTTGAAAACGCTTGGCCAGCTCTCGTTTCGATGTTTCGATCGATCTTAATGTTCGTAACTTCAATCCAATCTATTCAGATGTAAATAGATGGAAGAGTTATATATAACAAACTGATCACATTTTGAGAACGCTTGGCCAGCTCTCGTGCGATGTTTCGATCGATCTTAATGTTCGTAACTACAATCCAATCTATTCAGATGTAAATAGATGGAAAAGTTATATATAACAAACTGAACATATTTTGAGAACGCTTGGCCAGCTCTCGTTTCGATGTTTCGATCGATCTTAATGTTCGTAACTACAATCCAATCTATTCAGATGTAAATAGATGGAAGAGTTATATATAACAAACTGAACATATTTTGAGAACGCTTGGCCAGCTCTCATGCGATGTTTCGATCGATCTTAATGTTCGTAACTACAATCCAATCTATTCAGATGTAAATAGATGGAAGAGTTATATATAACAAACTGAACATATTTTGAGAACGCTTGGCCAGCTCTCATGCGATGTTTCGATCGATCTTAATGTTCGTAACTACAATCCAATCTATTCAGATGTAAATAGATGGAACAGTTATATATAACAAACTGAACATATTTTGAGAACGCTTGGCCAGCTCTCGTTCCGATGTTTCGATCGATCTTAATGTTCGTAACTACAATCCAATCTATTCAGATGTAAATAGATGGAAGAGTTATATATAACAAACTGAGCATATTTTGAGAACGCTTGGCCAGCTCTCGTGCGATGTTTCGATCGATCTTAATGTTCGTAACTACAATCCAATCTATTCAGATGTAAATAGATGGAAGAGTTATATATAACAAACTGAACATATTTTGAGAACGCTTCGCCAGCTCTCGTTCCGATGTTTCGATCGATCTTAATGTTCGTAACTACAATTCAATCTATTCAGATGTAAATAGATAGAAGAGTTATATATAACAAACTGAACATATTTTGAGAACGCTTGGCCAGCTCTCGTGCGATGTTTCGATCGATCTTAATGTTCGTAACTACAATCCAATCTATTCAGATGTAAATAGATGGAAGAGTTATATATAACAAACTGGACATATTTTGAGAACGCTTGGCCAGCTCTCGTTTCGATGTTTCGATCGATCTTAATGTTCGTAACTTTAATCCAATCTATTCAGATGTAAATAGATGGAAGAGTTATATATAACAAACTGAACATAGTTTGAGAACGCTTGGCCAGCTCTCGTTTCGATGTTTCGATCGATCTTAACGTTCGTAACTACAATCCAATCTATTCAGATGTAAATAGATGGAAGAGTTATATATAACAAACTGAACATATTTTGAGAACGCTTGACCAGCTCTCGTGCGATGTTTCGATCGATCTTAATGTTCGTAACTACAATCCAATCTATTCAGATGTAAATAGATAGAAGAGTTATATATAACAAACTGAACATATTTTGAGAACGCTTGGCCAGCTCTCATGCGATGTTTCGATCGATCTTAATGTTCGTTACTACAATCCAATCTATTCAGATGTAAATAGATGGAAGAGTTATATATAACAAACTGAACATATTTTGAGAACGCTTGGCCAGCTCTCGTGCGATGTTTCGATCGATCTTAATGTTCGTAACTACAATCTAATTTATTCAGATGTAAATAGATGGAAGAGTTATATATAACAAACAGAACATATTTTGAGAACGCTTGGCCAGCTCTGGTGCCATGTTTCGATCGATCTTAATGTTCGTAACTACAATCCAATCTATTCAGATGTAAATAGATGGAAGAGTTATATATAACAAACTGAACATATTTTGAAAACGCTTGGCCAGCTCTCGTTCCGATGTTTCGATCGATCTTAATGTTCGTAACTACAATCCAATCTATTCAGATGTAAATAGATGGAAGAGTTATATATAACAAACTGAACATATTTAGAAAACGCTTGGCCAGCTCTCGTTTCGATGTTTCGATCGATCTTAATGTTCGTAACTTCAATCCAATCTATTCAGATGTAAATATATGAAAGAGTTATATATAACAAACTGAACATATTTTGAGAACGCTTGGCCAGCTCTCGTGCGATGTTTCGATCGATCTTAATGTTCGTAACTACAATCCAATCTATTCAGATGTAAATAGATAGAAGAGTTATATATAACAAACTGAACATATTTTGAGAACGCTTGGCCAGCTCTCGAGCGATGCTTCGATCGATCTTAATGTTCGTTACTACAATCCAATCTATTCAGATGTAAATAGATGGAAGAGTTATATATAACAAACTGGACATATTTTGAGAACGCTTGGCCAGCTCTCGTTTCGATGTTTCGATCGATCTTAATGTTCGTAACTTTAATCCAATCTATTCAGATGTAAATAGATGGAAGAGTTATATATAACAAACTGAACATATTTTGAGAACGCTTGGCCAGCTCTCGTTTCGATGTTTCGATCGATCTTAATGTTCGTAACTACAATCCAATCTATTCAGATGTAAATAGATGGAAGAGTTATATATAACAAACTGGACATATTTTGAGAACGCTTGACCAGCTCTCGTGCGATGTTTCGATCGATCTTAATGTTCGTAACTACAATCCAATCTATTCAGATGTAAATAGATAGAAGAGTTATATATAACAAACTGAACATATTTTGAGAACGCTTGGCCAGCTCTCATGCGATGTTTCGATCGATCTTAATGTTCGTTACTACAATCCAATCTATTCAGATGTAAATAGATGGAAGAGTTATATATAACAAACTGAACATATTTTGAGAACGCTTGGCCAGCTCTCGTGCGATGTTTCGATCGATCTTAATGTTCGTAACTACAATCCAATTTATTCAGATGTAAATAGATGGAAGAGTTATATATAACAAACTGAACATATTTTGAGAACGCTTGGCCAGCTCTGGTGCCATGTTTCGATCGATCTTAATGTTCGTAACTACAATCCAATCTATTCAGATGTAAATAGATGGAAGAGTTATATATAACAAACTGAACATATTTTGAAAACGCTTGGCCAGCTCTCGTTCCGATGTTTCGATCGATCTTAATGTTCGTAACTACAATCCAATCTATTCAGATGTAAATAGATGGAAGAGTTATATATAACAAACTGAACATATTTAGAAAACGCTTGGCCAGCTCTCGTTTCGATGTTTCGATCGATCTTAATGTTCGTAACTTCAATCCAATCTATTCAGATGTAAATAGATAGAAGAGTTATATATAACAAACTGAACATATTTTGAGAACGCTTGGCCAGCTCTCGAGCGATGCTTCGATCGATCTTAATGTTCGTAACTACAATCCAATCTATTCAGATGTAAATAGATGGAAGAGTTATATATAACAAACTGAACATATTTTGAGAACGCTTGGCCAGCTCTCATGCGATGTTTCGATCGATCTTAATGTTCGTAACTACAATCCAATCTATTCAGATGTAAATAGATGGAAGAGTTATATATAACAAACTGAACATATTTTGAGAACGCTTGGCCAGCTCTCATGCGATGTTTCGATCGATCTTAATGCTCGTAACTACAATCCAATCTATTCAGATGTAAATAGATGGAAGAGTTATATATAACAAACTGAACATATTTTGAGAACGCTTGGCCAGCTCTCGTTCCGATGTTTCGATCGATCTTAATGTTCGTAACTACAATTCAATCTATTCAGATGTAAATAGATAGAAGAGTTATATATAACAAACTGAACATATTTTGAGAACGCTTGGCCAGCTCTCATGCGATGTTTCGATCGATCTTAATGTTCGTAACTACAATCCAATCTATTCAGATGTAAATAGATGGAAGAGTTATATATAACAAACTGAACATATTTTGAGAACGCTTGGCCAGCTCTCGTTCCGATGTTTCGATCGATCTTAATGTTCGTAACTACAATTCAATCTATTCAGATGTAAATAGATAGAAGAGTTATATATAACAAACTGAACATATTTTGAGAACGCTTGGCCAGCTCTCGTGCGATGTTTCGATCGATCTTAATGTTCGTAACTACAATCTAATCTATTCAGATGTAAATAGATGGAAGAGTTATATATAACAAACTGAACATATTTTGAGAACGCTTGGCCAGCTCTCGTTTCGATGTTTCGATCGATCTTAATGTTCGTAACTTTAATCCAATCTATTCAGATGTAAATAGATGGAAGAGTTATATATAACAAACTGAACATATTTTGAGAACGCTTGGCCAGCTCTCGTTTCGATGTTTCGATCGATCTTAATGTTCGTAACTACAATCCAATCTATTCAGATGTAAATAGATGGAAGAGTTATATATAACAAACTGAACATATTTTGAGAACGCTTGACCAGCTCTCGTGCGATGTTTCGATCGATCTTAATGTTCGTAACTACAATCCAATCTATTCAGATGTAAATAGATAGAAGAGTTATATATAACAAACTGAACATATTTTGAGAAAGCTTGGCCAGCTCTCATGCGATGTTTCGATCGATCTTAATGTTCGTTACTACAATCCAATCTATTCAGATGTAAATAGATGGAAGAGTTATATATAACAAACTGAACATATTTTGAGAACGCTTGGCCAGCTCTCGTGCGATGTTTCGATCGATCTTAATGTTCGTAACTACAATCCAATTTATTCAGATCGATCTTAATGTTCGTAACTACAATCCAATCTATTCAGATGTAAATAGATGGAAGAGTTCTATATATCAAACTGAACATATTTAGAAAACGCTTGGCCAGCTCTCGTTTCGATGTTTCGATCGATCTTAATGTTCGTAACTTCAATCCAATCTATTCAGATGTAAATATATGAAAGAGTTATATATAACAAACTGAACATATTTTGAGAACGCTTGGCCAGCTCTCGTGCGATGTTTCGATCGATCTTAATGTTCGTAACTACAATCCAATCTATTCAGATGTAAATAGATAGAAGAGTTATATATAACAAACTGAACATATTTTGAGAACGCTTGGACAGCTCTCGTACGATGTTTCGATCGATATTGATGTTCGTAACTACAATCCAATCTATTCAGATGTAAATAGATGGAAGAGTTATATATAACAAACTGAACATATTTTGAGAACGCTTGGCCAGCTCTCGTTCCGATGTTTCGATCGATCTTAATGTTCGTAACTACAATCCAATCTATTCAGATGTAAATATATGAAAGAGTTAAATATAACAAACTGAACATATTTTGAGAACGCTTGGCCAGCTCTCGAGCGATGCTTCGATCGATCTTAATGTTCGTAACTACAATCCAATCTATTCAGATGTATATAGATGGAAGAGTTATATATAACAAACTGAACATATTTTGAGAACGCTTGGCCAGCTCTCGTTTCGATGTTTCGATCAATCTTAATGTTCGTAACTTCAATCCAATCTATTCAGATGTAAATATATGAAAGAGTTATATATAACAAACTGAACATATTTTGAGAACGCTTGGCCAGCTCTCGAGCGATGCTTCGATCGATCTTAATGTTCGTAACTACAATCTAATCTATTCAGATGTATATAGATGGAAGAGTTATATATAACAAACTGAACATATTTTGAGAACGCTTGGCCAGCTCTCGTTCCTATGTTTCGATCGATCTTAATGTTCGTAACTACAATCCAATCTATTCAGATGTAAATAGATGGAAGAGTTATATATAACAAACTGAACATATTTTGAAAACGCTTGGCCAGCTCTCGTTTCGATGTTTCGATCGATCTTAATGTTCGTAACTTCAATCCAATCTATTCAGATGTAAATAGATGGAAGAGTTATATATAACAAGCTGAACACATTTTGAGAACGCTTGGCCAGCTCTCGTGCGATGTTTCGATCGATCTTAATGTTCGTAACTACAATCCAATCTATTCAGATGTAAATAGATGGAAAAGTTATATATAACAAACTGAACATATTTTGAGAACGCTTGGCCAGCTCTCGTTTCGATGTTTCGATCGATCTTAATGTTCGTAACCACAATCCAATCTATTCAGATGTAAATAGATGGAAGAGTTATATATAACAAACTGAACATATTTTGAGAACGCTTGGCCAGCTCTCGTGCGATGTTTCGATCGATCTTAATATTCGTAACTACAATCCAATCTATTCAGATGTAAATAGATAGAAGAGTTATATATAACAAACTGAACATATTTTGAGAACGCTTGGCCAGCTCTCATGCGATGTTTCAATCGATCTTAATGTTCGTAACTACAATCCAATCTATACAGATGTAAATAGATGGAAGAGTTATATATAACAAACTGAACATATTTTGAGAACGCTTGGCCAGCTCTCGTTCCGATGTTTCGATCGATCTTAATGTTCGTAACTACAATCCAATCTATTCAGATGTAAATAGATGGAAGAGTTATATATAACAAACTGAACATATTTTGAGAACGCTTGGCCAGCTCTCGGTCCGATGTTTCGATCGATCTTAATGTTCGTAGCTACAATCCAATCTATTCAGATGTAAATAGATAGAAGAGTTATATATAACAAACTGAACATATTTTGAGAACGCTTGGCCAGCTCTCGTGCGATGTTTCGATCGATCTTAATGTTCGTAACTACAATCCAATCTATTCAGATGTAAATAGATGGAAGAGTTATATATAACAAACTGAACATATTTTGAGAACGCTTGGCCAGCTCTCGTTTCGATGTTTCGATCGATCTTAATGTTCGTAACTACAATCCAATCTATTCAGATGTAAATAGATGGAAGAGTTATATATAACAAACTGAACATATTTTGAGAACGCTTGGCCAGCTCTCGTGCGATGTTTCGATCGATCTTAATGTTCGTAACTACAATCCAATCTGTTCAGATGTAAATAGATGGAAGAGTTATATATAACAAACTGAACATATTTTGAGAACGCTTGGCCAGCTCTCGTGCGATGTTTCGATCGATCTTAATGTTCGTAACTACAATCCAATCTATTCAGATGTAAATAGATAGAAGAGTTATATATAACAAACTGAACATATTTTGAGAACGCTTGACCAGCTCTCGTGGGATGTTTCGATCGATCTTAATGTTCGTAAGTACAATCCATTCTATTCAGATGTAAATAGATGGAAGAGTTATATATAACAAACTGAACATATTTTGAGAACGCTTGGCCAGCTCTCGTTCCGATGTTTTGATCGATCTTAATGTTCGTAACTACAATCCAATCTATTCAGATGTAAATAGATGGAAGAGTTATATATAACAAACTGAACATATTTTGAAAACGCTTGGCTAGCTCTCGTTTCTATGTTTCGATCGATCTTAATGTTCGTAACTTCAATCCAATCTATTCAGATGTAAATAGATGGAAGAGTTATATATAACAAACTGAACATATTTTGAGAACGCTTGGCCAGCTCTCGTGAGATGTTTAGATCGATCTTAATGTTCGTAACTACAATCCAATCTATTCAGATGTAAATAGATTTAAAAGTTATATATAACAAACTGAACGTATTTTGAGAACGCTTGGCCAGCTCTCGTTTCGATGTTTCGATCGATCTTAATGTTCGTAACTACAATCCAATCTATTCAGATGTAAATAGATAGAAGAGTTATATATAACAACCTGAACATAATTTGGGAACGCTTGGCCAGCTCTCGTGCGATGTTTCGATCGATCTTAATGTTCGTAACTACAATCCAATCTATGCAGATGTAAATAGATGGAAGAGTTATATATAACAAACTGAACATATTTTGAGAACGCTTGGCCAGCTCTCATGCGATGTTTCGATCGATCTTAATGTTCGTAACTACAATCCAATCTATTCAGATGTAAATAGATGGAAGAGTGATATATAACAAACTGAACATATTTTGAGAACGCTTGGCCAGCTCTCGTTCCGATGTTTCGATCGATCTTAATGTTCGTAACTACAATCCAATCTATTCAGATGTAAATAGATGGAAGAGTTATATATAACAAACTGAACATATTTTGAGAACGCTTGGCCAGCTCTCGTTCCGATGTTTCTATCGATCTTAATGTTCGTAACTACAATCCAATCTATTCAGATGTAAATAGATAGAAGAGTTATATATAACAAACTGAACATATTTTGAGAACGCTTGACCAGCTCTCGTGGGATGTTTCGATCGATCTTAATGTTCGTAAGTACAATCCAATCTATTCAGATGTAAATAGATGGAAGAGTTATATATAACAAACTGAACATATTTTGAGAACGCTTGGCCAGCTCTCGTTCCGATGTTTTGATCGATCTTAATGTTCGTAACTACAATCCAATCTATTCAGATGTAAATAGATGGAAGAGTTATATATAACAAACTGAACATATTTTGAAAACGCTTGGCCAGCTCTCGTTTCGATGTTTCGATCGATCTTAATGTTCGTAACTTCAATCCAATCTATTCAGATGTAAATAGATGGAAGAGTTATATATAACAAACTGAACATACTTTGAGAACGCTTGGCCAGCTCTCGTGCGATGTTTCGATCGATCTTAATGTTCGTAACTACAATCCAATCTATTCAGATGTAAATAGATTTAAAAGTTATATATAACAAACTGAACATATTTTGAGAACGCTTGGCCAGCTCTCGTTTCGATGTTTCGATCGATCTTAATGTTCGTAACTACAATCCAATCTATTCAGATGTAAATAGATAGAAGAGTTATATATAACAACCTGAACATAATTTGGGAACGCTTGGCCAGCTCTCGTGCGATGTTTCGATCGATCTTAATGTTCGGAACTACAATCCAATCTATTCAGATGTAAATAGATGGAAGAGTTATATATAACAAACTGAACATATTTTGAGAAAGCTTGGCCAGCTCTCATGCGATGTTTCGATCGATCTTAATGTTCGTTACTACAATCCAATCTATTCAGATGTAAATAGATGGAAAAGTTATGTATAACAAACTGAACATATTTTGAGAACGCTTGGCCAGCTCTCGTTTCGATGTTTCGATCGATCTTAATGTTCGTAACCACAATCCAATCTATTCAGATGTAAATAGATGGAAGAGTTATATATAACAAACTGAACATATTTTGAGAACGCTTGGCCAGCTCTCGTGCGATGTTTCGATCGATCTTAATGTTCGTAACTACAATCCAATCTATTCAGATGTAAATAGATAGAAGAGTTATATATAACAACCTGAACATATTTTGGGAACGCTTGGCCAGCTCTCGTGCGATGTTTCGATCGATCTTAATGTTCGTAACTACAATCCAATCTATTCAGATGTAAATAGATGGAAGAGTTATATATAACAAACTGAACACATTTTGAGAACGCTTGGCCAGCTCTCGTGCGATGTTTCGATCGATCTTAATGTTTGTAACTACCATCCAATCTATTCAGATGTAAATAGATGGAAAAGTTATATATAACAAACTGAACATATTTTGAGAACGCTTGGCCAGCTCTCGTGCGATGTTTCGATCGATCTTAATGTTCGTAACTACAATCCAATCTATTCAGATGTAAATAGATGGAAGAGTTATATATAACAAACTGAACACATTTTGAGAACGCTTGGCCAGCTCTCGTGCGATGTTTCGATCGATCTTAATGTTTGTAACTACCATCCAATCTATTCAGATGTAAATAGATGGAAAAGTTATATATAACAAACTGAACATATTTTGAGAACGCTTGGCCAGCTCTCGTTTCGATGTTTCGATCGATCTTAATGTTCGTAACCACAATCCAATCTATTCAGATGTAAATAGATGGAAGAGTTATATATAACAAACTGAACATATTTTGAGAACGCTTGGCCAGCTCTCGTGCGATGTTTCGATCGATCTTAATGTTCGTAACTACAATCCAATCTATTCAGATGTAAATAGATTTAAAAGTTATATATAACAAACTGAACATATTTTGAGAACGCTTGGCCAGCTCTCGTTCCGATGTTTCTATCGATCTTAATGTTCGTAACTACAATCCAATCTATTCAGATGTAAATAGATAGAAGAGTTATATATAACAACCTGAACATATTTTGGGAACGCTTGGCCAGCTCTCGTGCGATGTTTCGATCGATCTTAATGTTCGTAACTACAATCCAATCTATTCAGATGTAAATAGATGGAAGAGTTATATATAACAAACTGAACACATTTTGAGAACGCTTGGCCAGCTCTCGTGCGATGTTTCGATCGATCTTAATGTTTGTAACTACCATCCAATCTATTCAGATGTAAATAGATGGAAAAGTTATATATAACAAACTGAACATATTTTGAGAACGCTTGGCCCGCTCTCGTTTCGATGTTTCGATCGATCTTAATGTTCGTAACCACAATCCAATCTATTCAGATGTAAATAGATGGAAGAGTTATATATAACAAACTGAACATATTTTGAGAACGCTTGGCCAGCTCTCGTACGATGTTTCGATCGATCTTAATGTTCGTAACTACAATCCAATCTATTCAGATGTAAATAGATTTAAAAGTTATATATAACAAACTGAACATATTTTGAGAACGCTTGGCCAGCTCTCGTTTCGATGTTTCGATCGATCTTAATGTTCGTAACTACAATCCAATCTATTCAGATGTAAATAGATAGAAGAGTTATATATAACAACCTGAACATAATTTGGGAACGCTTGGCCAGCTCTCGTGCGATGTTTCGATCGATCTTAATGTTCGGAACTACAATCCAATCTATTCAGATGTAAATAGATGGAAGAGTTATATATAACAAACTGAACATATTTTGAGAACGCTTGGCCAGCTCTCATGCGATGTTTCAATCGATCTTAATGTTCGTAACTACAATCCAATCTATTCAGATGTAAATAGATGGAAGAGTTATATATAACAAACTGAACATATTTTGAGAACGCTTGGCCAGCTCTCGTTCCGATGTTTCGATCGATCTTAATGTTCGTAACTACAATCCATTCTATTCAGATGTAAATAGATGGAAGAGTTATATATAACAAACTGAACATATTTTGAGAACGCTTGGCCAGCTCTCGTTCCGATGTTTCTATCGATCTTAATGTTCGTAACTACAATCCAATCTATTCAGATGTAAATAGATAGAAGAGTTATATATAATAACCTGAACATAATTATGGGAACGCTTGGCCAGCTCTCGTGCGATGTTTCGATCGATCTTAATGTTCGTAACTACAATCCAATCTATTCAGATGTAAATAGATGGAAGAGTTATATATAACAAACTGAACACATTTTGAGAACGCTTGGCCAGCTCTCGTGCGATGTTTCGATCGATCTTAATGTTTGTAACTACCATCCAATCTATTCAGATGTAAATAGATGGAAAAGTTATATATAACAAACTGAACATATTTTGAGAACGCTTGGCCAGCTCTCGTTTCGATGTTTCGATCGATCTTAATGTTCGTAACCACAATCCAATCTATTCAGATGTAAATAGATGGAAGAGTTATATATAACAAACTGGACATATTTTGAGAACGCTTGGCCAGCTCTCGTTTCGATGTTTCGATCGATCTTAATGTTCGTACCATCAATCCAATCTATTCAGATGTAAATAGATGGAAGAGTTATATATAATAAACTGAACCTATTTTGAGAACGATTGGCCAGCTCTCGTTTCGATGTTTCGATCGATCTTAATGTTCGTAACTACAATCCAAACTATTCAGATGTAAATAGATGGAAGAGTTATATATAACATACTGAACATATTTTGAGAACGCTTGGCCAGCTCTCGTTTCGATGTTTCCATCGATCTTAATGTTCGTAACTTCAATCCAATCTATTCAGATGTAAGTAGATGGAAGAGCTATATATAACAAACTGAACATATTTTGAGAACGCTTGGCCAGCTCTCGTTTCGATGTTTTGATCGATCTTAAAGTTCGTAACTACAATCCAATCTATTCAGATGTAAATAGATGGAGGAGTTATATATAACAAACTGAACATATTTTGAGAACGCTTGGCCAGCTCTCGTTTCGATGTTTCGATCGATCTTAATGTTCGTAACTACAATCCAATCTATTCAGATGTAAATAGATGGAAGAGTTATATATAACAAACTGAACATATTTTGAGAACGCTTGGCCAGCTCTCGTGCGATGTTTCGATCGATCTTAATGTTCGTAACTACAATCCAATCTATTCAGATGTAAATAGATGGATGAGTTATATATAACAAACTGAACATATTTTGAGAACGCTTGGCTAGCTCTCGTGCGATGTTTCAATCGATCTTAATGTTCGTAACTACAATCCAATCTATTCAGATGTAAATAGATAGAAGAGTTATATATAACAAACTGAACATATTTTGAGAACGCTTGGCCAGCTCTCGTGCGATGTTTCGATCGATCTTAATGTTCGTAAGTACAATCCAATCTATTCAGATGTAAATATATGGAAGAGTTATATATAACAAACTGAACATATTTTGAGAACGCTTGGCCAGCTCTCGTTCCGATGTTTCGATCGATCTTAATGTTCGTAACTACAATCCAATCTATTCAGATGTAAATAGATGGAAGAGTTATATATAACAAACTGAACATATTTTGAGAACGCTTGGCCAGCTCTCGTGCGATGTTTCGATCGATCTTAATGTTCGTAACTTCAATCCAATCTATTCAGATGTAAATAGATGGAAGAGTTATATATAACAAACTGAACATATTTTGAGAACGCTTGGCCAGCTCTCGTGCGATGTTTCGATCAATCTTAATGTTCGTAACTACAATCCAATCTATTCAGATGTAAATAGATGGAAAAGTTATATATAACAAACTGAACATATTTTGAAAACGCTTGGCCAGCTCTCGTTTCTATGTTTCGATCGATCTTAATGTTCGTAACTTCAATCCAATCTATTCAGATGTAAATAGATGGAAGAGTTATATATAACAAACTGAACATATTTTGAGAACGCTTGGCCAGCTCTCGTGCGATGTTTCGATCGATCTTAATGTTCGTAACTACAATCCAATCTATTCAGATGTAAATAGATTTAAAAGTTATATATAACAAACTGAACATATTTTGAGAACGCTTGGCCAGCTCTCGTTTCGATGTTTCGATCGATCTTAATGTTCGTAACTACAATCCAATCTATTCAGATGTAAATAGATAGAAGAGTTATATATAACAACCTGAACATAATTTGGGAACGCTTGGCCAGCTCTCGTGCGATGTTTCGATCGATCTTAATGTTCGGAACTACAATCCAATCTATTCAGATGTAAATAGATGGAAGAGTTATATATAACAAACTGAACATATTTTGAGAACGCTTGGCCATCTCTCATGCGATGTTTCGATCGATCTTAATGTTCGTAACTACAATCCAATCTATTCAGATGTAAATAGATGGAAGAGTTATATATAACAAACTGAACATATTTTGAGAACGCTTGGCCAGCTCTCGTTCCGATGTTTCTATCGATCTTAATGTTCGTAACTACAATCCAATCTATTCAGATGTAAATAGATAGAAGAGTTATATATAATAACCTGAACATAATTATGGGAACGCTTGGCCAGCTCTCGTGCGATGTTTCGATCGATCTTAATGTTCGTAACTACAATCCAATCTATTCAGATGTAAATAGATGGAAGAGTTATATATAACAAACTGAACACATTTTGAGAACGCTTGGCCAGCTCTCGTGCGATGTTTCGATCGATCTTAATGTTTGTAACTACCATCCAATCTATTCAGATGTAAATAGATGGAAAAGTTATATATAACAAACTGAACATATTTTGAGAACGCTTGGCCAGCTCTCGTTTCGATGTTTCGATCGATCTTAATGTTCGTAACCACAATCCAATCTATTCAGATGTAAATAGATGGAAGAGTTATATATAACAAACTGGACATATTTTGAGAACGCTTGGCCAGCTCTCGTTTCGATGTTTCGATCGATCTTAATGTTCGTACCATCAATCCAATCTATTCAGATGTAAATAGATGGAAGAGTTATATATAACAAACTGAACCTATTTTGAGAACGATTGGCCAGCTCTCGTTTCGATGTTTCGATCGATCTTAATGTTCGTAACTACAATCCAAACTATTCAGATGTAAATAGATGGAAGAGTTATATATAACATACTGAACATATTTTGAGAACGCTTGGCCAGCTCTCGTTTCGATGTTTCGATCGATCTTAATGTTCGTAACTTCAATCCAATCTATTCAGATGTAAGTAGATGGAAGAGCTATATATAACAAACTGAACATATTTTGAGAACGCTTGGCCAGCTCTCGTTTCGATGTTTTGATCGATCTTAATGTTCGTAACTACAATCCAATCTATTCAGATGTAAATAGATGGAGGAGTTATATATAACAAACTGAACATATTTTGAGAACGCTTGGCCAGCTCTCGTTTCGATGTTTCGATCGATCTTAATGTTCGTAACTACAATCCAATCTATTCAGATGTAAATAGATGGAAGAGTTATATATAACAAACTGAACATATTTTGAGAACGCTTGGCCAGCTCTCGTGCGATGTTTCGATCGATCTTAATGTTCGTAACTACAATCCAATCTATTCAGATGTAAATAGATGGATGAGTTATATATAACAAACTGAACATATTTTGAGAACGCTTGGCTAGCTCTCGTGCGATGTTTCAATCGATCTTAATGTTCGTAACTTCAATCCAATCTATTCAGATGTAAATAGATAGAAGAGTTATATATAACAAACTGAACATATTTTGAGAACGCTTGGCCAGCTCTCGTGCGATGTTTCGATCGATCTTAATGTTCGTAAGTACAATCCAATCTATTCAGATGTAAATATATGGAAGAGTTATATATAACAAACTGAACATATTTTGAGAACGCTTGGCCAGCTCTCGTTCCGATGTTTCGATCGATCTTAATGTTCGTAACTACAATCCAATCTATTCAGATGTAAATAGATGGAAGAGTTATATATAACAAACTGAACATATTTTGAGAACGCTTGGCCAGCTCTCGTGCGATGTTTCGATCGATCTTAATGTTCGTAACTTCAATCCAATCTATTCAGATGTAAATAGATGGAAGAGTTATATATAACAAACTGAACATATTTTGAGAACGCTTGGCCAGCTCTCGTGCGATGTTTCGATCAATCTTAATGTTCGTAACTACAATCCAATCTATTCAGATGTAAATAGATGGAAAAGTTATATATAACAAACTGAACATATTTTGAAAACGCTTGGCCAGCTCTCGTTTCTATGTTTCGATCGATCTTAATGTTCGTAACTTCAATCCAATCTATTCAGATGTAAATAGATGGAAGAGTTATATATAACAAACTGAACATATTTTGAGAACGCTTGGCCAGCTCTCGTGCGATGTTTCGATCGATCTTAATGTTCGTAACTACAATCCAATCTATTCAGATGTAAATAGATTTAAAAGTTATATATAACAAACTGAACATATTTTGAGAACGCTTGGCCAGCTCTCGTTTCCATGTTTCGATCGATCTTAATGTTCGTAACTACAATCCAATCTATTCAGATGTAAATAGATAGAAGAGTTATATATAACAACCTGAACATAATTTGGGAACGCTTGGCCAGCTCTCGTGCGATGTTTCGATCGATCTTAATGTTCGTAACTACAATCCAATCTATTCAGATGTAAATAGATGGAAGAGTTATATATAACAAACTGAACATATTTTGAGAACGCTTGGCCAGCTCTCATGCGATGTTTCGATCGATCTTAATGTTCGTAACTACAATCCAATCTATTCAGTTGTAAATAGATGGAAGAGTTATATATAACAAACTGAACATATTTTGAGAACGCTTGGCCAGCTCTCGTTCCGATGTTTCTATCGATCTTAATGTTCGTAACTACAATCCAATCTATTCAGATGTAAATAGATGGAAGAGTTATATATAACAAACTGAACATATTTTGAGAACGCTTGACCAGCTCTCGTGGGATGTTTCGATTGATCTTAATGTTCGTAAGTACAATCCAATCTATTCAGATGTAAATAGATGGAAGAGTTATGTATAACAAACTGAACATATTTTGAGAACGCTTGGCCAGCTCTCGTTCCGATGTTTTGATCGATCTTAATGTTCGTAACTACAATCCAATCTATTCAGATGTAAATAGATGGAAGAGTTATATATAACAAACTGAACATATTTTGAAAACGCTTGGCCAGCTCTCGTTTCGATGTTTCGATCGATCTTAATGTTCGTAACTTCAATCCAATCTATTCAGATGTAAATAGATGGAAGAGTTATATATAACAAACTGAACATATTTTGAGAACGCTTGGCCAGCTCTCGTGCGATGTTTCGATCGATCTTAATGTTCGTAACTACAATCCAATCTATTCAGATGTAAATAGATTTAAAAGTTATATATAACAAACTGAACATATTTTGAGAACGCTTGGCCAGCTCTCGTTTCGATGTTTCGATCGATCTTAATGTTCGTAACTACAATCCAATCTATTCAGATGTAAATAGATAGAAGAGTTATATATAACAACCTGAACATAATTTGGGAACGCTTGGCCAGCTCTCGTGCGATGTTTCGATCGATCTTAATGTTCGGAACTACAATCCAATCTATTCAGATGTAAATAGATGGAAGAGTTATATATAACAAACTGAACATATTTTGAGAACGCTTGGCCAGCTCTCATGCGATGTTTCGATCGATCTTAATGTTCGTAACTACAATCCAATCTATTCAGATGTAAATAGATGGAAGAGTTATATATAACAAACTGAACATATTTTGAGAACGCTTGGCCAGCTCTCGTTCCGATGTTTCGATCGATCTTAATGTTCGTAACTACAATCCAATCTATTCAGATGTAAATAGATGGAAGAGTTATATATAACAAACTGAACATATTTTGAGAACGCTTGGCCAGCTCTCGTTCCGATGTTTCTATCGATCTTAATGTTCGTAACTACAATCCAATCTATTCAGATGTAAATAGATAGAAGAGTTATATATAACAACCTGAACATATTTTGGAAACGCTTGGGCAGCTCTCGTGCGATGTTTCGATCGATCTTAATGTTCGTAACTACAATCCAATCTATTCAGATGTAAATAGATGGAAGAGTTATATATAACAAACTGAACACATTTTGAGAACGCTTGGCCAGCTCTCGTGCGATGTTTCGATCGATCTTAATGTTTGTAACTACCATCCAATCTATTCAGATGTAAATAGATGGAAAAGTTATATATAACAAACTGAACATATTTTGGGAACGCTTGGCCAGCTCTCGTGCGATGTTTCGATCGATCTTAATGTTCGTAACTACAATTCAATCTATTCAGATGTAAGTAGATGGAAGAGTTATATATAACAAACTGAACACATTTTGAGAACGCTTGGCCAGCTCTCGTGCGATGTTTCGATCGATCTTAATGTTTGTAACTACCATCCAATCTATTCAGATGTAAATAGATGGAAAAGTTATATATAACAAACTGAACATATTTTGAGAACGCTTGGCCAGCTCTCGTTTCGATGTTTCGATCGATCTTAATGTTCGTAACCACAATCCAATCTATTCAGATGTAAATAGCTGGAAGAGTTATATATAACAAACTGAACATATTTTGAGAACGCTTGGCCAGCTCTCGTGCGATGTTTCGATCGATCTTAATGTTCGTAACTACAATCCAATCTATTCAGATGTAAATAGATTTAAAAGTTATATATAACAAACTGAACATATTTTGAGAACGCTTGGCCAGCTCTCGTTTCGATGTTTCGATCGATCTTAATGTTCGTAACTACAATCCAATCTATTCAGATGTAAATAGATTTAAAAGTTATATATAACAAACTGAACATATTTTGAGAACGCTTGGCCAGCTCTCGTTCCGATGTTTCTATCGATCTTAATGTTCGTAACTACAATCCAATCTATTCAGATGTAAATAGATAGAAGAGTTATATATAACAACCTGAACATATTTTGGGAACGCTTGGCCAGCTCTCGTGCGATGTTTCGATCGATCTTAATGTTCGTAACTACAATCCAATCTATTCAGATGTAAATAGATTTAAAAGTTATATATAACAAACTGAACATATTTTGAGAACGCTTGGCCAGCTCTCGTGCGATGTTTCGATCGATCTTAATGTTCGTAACTACAATCCAATCTATTCAGATGTAAATAGATTTAAAAGTTATATATAACAAACTGAACATATTTTGAGAACGCTTGGCCAGCTCTCGTTCCGATGTTTCTATCGATCTTAATGTTCGTAACTACAATCCAATCTATTCAGATGTAAATAGATAGAAGAGTTATATATAACAACCTGAACATATTTTGGGAACGCTTGGCCAGCTCTCGTGCGATGTTTCGATCGATCTTAATGTTTGTAACTACCATCCAATCTATTCAGATGTAAATAGATGGAAAAGTTATGTATAACAAACTGAACATATTTTGAGAACGCTTGGCCAGCTCTCGTTTCGATGTTTCGATCGATCTTAATGTTCGTAACCACAATCCAATCTATTCAGATGTAAATAGATGGAAGAGTTATATATAACAAACTGAACATATTTTGAGAACGCTTGGCCAGCTCTCGTGCGATGTTTCGATCGATCTTAATGTTCGTAACTACAATCCAATCTATTCAGATGTAAATAGATTTAAAAGTTATATATAACAAACTGAACATATTTTGAGAACGCTTGGCCAGCTCTCGTTTCGATGTTTCGATCGATCTTAATGTTCGTAACTACAATCCAATCTATTCAGATGTAAATAGATAGAAGAGTTATATATAACAACCTGAACATAATTTGGGAACGCTTGGCCAGCTCTCGTGCGATGTTTCGATCGATCTTAATGTTCGGAACTACAATCCAATCTATTCAGATGTAAATAGATGGAAGAGTTATATATAACAAACTGAACATATTTTGAGAACGCTTGGCCAGCTCTCATGCGATGTTTCGATCGATCTTAATGTTCGTAACTACAATCCAATCTATTCAGATGTAAATAGATGGAAGAGTTATATATAACAAACTGAACATATTTTGAGAACGCTTGGCCAGCTCTCGTTCCGATGTTTCGATCGATCTTAATGTTCGTAACTACAATCCAATCTATTCAGATGTAAATAGATGGAAGAGTTATATATAACAAACTGAACATATTTTGAGAACGCTTGGCCAGCTCTCGTTCCGATGTTTCTATCGATCTTAATGTTCGTAACTACAATCCAATCTATTCAGATGTAAATAGATAGAAGAGTTATATATAACAACCTGAACATAATTTGGGAACGCTTGGCCAGCTCTCGTGCGATGTTTCGATCGATCTTAATGTTCGTAACTACAATCCAATCTATTCAGATGTAAATAGATGGAAGAGTTATATATAACAAACTGAACACATTTTGAGAACGCTTGGCCAGCTCTCGTGCGATGTTTCGATCGATCTTAATGTTTGTAACTACCATCCAATCTATTCAGATGTAAATAGATGGAAAAGTTATATATAACAAACTGAACATATTTTGAGAACGCTTGGCCAGCTCTCGTTTCGATGTTTCGATCGATCTTAATGTTCGTAACCACAATCGAATCTATTCAGATGTAAATAGATGGAAGAGTTATCTATAACAAACTGGACATATTTTGAGAACGCTTGGCCAGCTCTCGTTTCGATGTTTCGATCGATCTTAATGTTCGTAACTTCAATCCAATCTATTCAGATGTAAATAGATGGAAGAGTTATATATAACAAACTGAACATATTTTGAGAACGCTTGGCCAGCTCTCGTTTCGATGTTTCGATCGATCTTAATGTTCGTAACTACAATCCAAACTATTCAGATGTAAATAGATGGAAGGGTTATATATAACATACTGAACATATTTTGAGAACGCTTGGCCAGCTCTCGTTTCGATGTTTCGATCGATCTTAATGTTCGTAACTTCAATCCAATCTATTCAGATGTAAGTAGATGGAAGAGCTATATATAACAAACTGAACATATTTTGAGAACGCTTGGCCAGCTCTCGTTTCGATGTTTTGATCGATCTTAATGTTCGTAACTACAATCCAATCTATTCAGATGTAAATAGATGGAGGAGTTATATATAACAAACTGAACATATTCTGAGAACGCTTGGCCAGCTCTCGTTTCGATGTTTCGATCGATCTTAATGTTCGTAACTACAATCCAATCTATTCAGATGTAAATAGATGGAAGAGTTATATATAACAAACTGAACATATTTTGAGAACGCTTGGCCAGCTCTCGTGCGATGTTTCGATCGATCTTAATGTTCGTAACTACAATCCAATCTATTCAGATGTAAATAGATGGATGAGTTATATATAACAAACTGAACATATTTTGAGAACGCTTGGCTAGCTCTCGTGCGATGTTTCAATCGATCTTAATGTTCGTAACTACAATCCAATCTATTCAGATGTAAATAGATAGAAGAGTTATATATAACAAACTGAACATATTTTGAGAACGCTTGGCCAGCTCTCGTGCGATGTTTCGATCGATCTTAATGTTCGTAAGTACAATCCAATCTATTCAGATGTAAATAGATGGAAGAGTTATATATAACAAACTGAACATATTTTGAGAACGCTTGGCCAGCTCTCGTTCCGATGTTTCGATTGATCTTAATGTTCGTAACTTCAATCCAATCTATTCAGATGTAAATAGATGGAAGAGTTATATATAACAAACTGAACATATTTTGAGAACGCTTGGCCAGCTCTCGTTTCGATGTTTCGATCGATCTTAATGTTCGTAACTACAATCCAAACTATTCAGATGTAAATAGATGGAAGAGTTATATATAACATACTGAACATATTTTGAGAACGCTTGGCCAGCTCTCGTTTCGATGTTTCGATCGATCTTAATGTTCGTAACTTCAATCCAATCTATTCAGATGTAAGTAGATGGAAGAGCTATATATAACAAACTGAACATATTTTGAGAACGCTTGGCCAGCTCTCGTTTCGATGTTTTGATCGATCTTAATGTTCGTAACTACAATCCAATCTATTCAGATGTAAATAGATGGAGGAGTTATATATAACAAACTGAACATATTTTGAGAACGCTTGGCCAGCTCTCGTTTCGATGTTTCGATCGATCTTAATGTTCGTAACTACAATCCAATCTATTCAGATGTAAATAGATGGAAGAGTTATATATAACAAACTGAACATATTTTGAGAACGCTTGGCCAGCTCTCGTGCGATGTTTCGATCGATCTTAATGTTCGTAACTACAATCCAATCTATTCAGATGTAAATAGATGGATGAGTTATATATAACAAACTGAACATATTTTGAGAACGCTTGGCTAGCTCTCGTGCGATGTTTCAATCGATCTTAATGTTCGTAACTACAATCCAATCTATTCAGATGTAAATAGATAGAAGAGTTATATATAACAAACTGAACATATTTTGAGAACGCTTGGCCAGCTCTCGTGCGATGTTTCGATCGATCTTAATGTTCGTAAGTACAATCCAATCTATTCAGATGTAAATAGATGGAAGAGTTATATATAACAAACTGAACATATTTTGAGAACGCTTGGCCAGCTCTCGTTCCGATGTTTCGATCGATCTTAATGTTCGTAACTACAATCCAATCTATTCAGATGTAAATAGATGGAAGAGTTATATATAACAAACTGAACATATTTTGAGAACGCTTGGCCAGCTCTCGTGCGATGTTTCGATCGATCTTAATGTTCGTAACTTCAATCCAATCTATTCAGATGTAAATAGATGGAAGAGTTATATATAACAAACTGAACATATTTTGAGAACGCTTGGCCAGCTCTCGTGCGATGTTTCGATCAATCTTAATGTTCGTAACTACAATCCAATCTATTCAGATGTAAATAGATGGAAAAGTTATATATAACAAACTGAACATATTTTGAGAACGCTTGGCCAGCTCTCGTTTCGATGTTTCGATCGATCTTAAAGTTCGTAACTACAATCCAATCTATTCAGATGTAAATAGATGGAAGAGTTATATATAACAAACTGAACATATTTTGAGAACGCTTGGCCAGCTCTCGTGCGATGTTTCGATCGATCTTAATGTTCGTAACTACAATCCAATCTATTCAGATGTAAATAGATAGAAGAGTTATATATAACAACCTGAACATAATTTGGGAACGCTTGGCCAGCTCTCGTGCGATGTTTCGATCGATCTTAATGTTCGTAACTACAATCCAATCTATTCAGATGTAAATAGATGGAAGAGTTATATATAACAAACTGAACACATTTTGAGAACGCTTGGCCAGCTCTCGTGCGATGTTTCGATCGATCTTAATGTTCGTAACTACAATCCAATCTATTCAGATGTAAATAGATGGAAAAGTTATATATAACAAACTGAACATGTTTTGAGAACGCATGGCCAGCTCTCGTTTCGATGTTTCGATCGATCTTAATGTTCGTAACCACAATCCAATCTATTCAGATGTAAATAGATGGAAGAGTTATATATAACAAACTGAACATATTTTGAGAACGCTTGGCCAGCTCTCGTGCGATGTTTCAATCGATCTTAATATTCGTAACTACAATCCAATCTATTCAGATGTAAATAGATAGAAGAGTTATATATAACAAACTGAACATATTTTGAGAACGCTTGGCCAGCTCTCATGCGATGTTTCGATCGATCTTAATGTTCGTAACTTCAATCCAATCTATTCAGATGTAAATAGATGGAAGAGTTATATATAACAAACTGAACACATTTTGAGAACGCTTGGCCAGCTCTCGTGCGATGTTTCGATCGATCTTAATGTTCGTAACTACAATCCAATCTATTCAGATGTAAATAGATGGAAAAGTTATATATAACAAACTGAACATGTTTTGAGAACGCTTGGCCAGCTCTCGTTTCGATGTTTCGATCGATCTTAATGTTCGTAACCACAATCCAATCTATTCAGATGTAAATAGATGGAAGAGTTATATATAACAAACTGAACATATTTTGAGAACGCTTGGCCAGCTCTCGTGCGATGTTTCAATCGATCTTAATATTCCTAACTACAATCCAATCTATTCAGATGTAAATAGATAGAAGAGTTATATATAACAAACTGAACATATTTTGAGAACGCTTGGCCAGCTCTCATGCGATGTTTCGATCGATCTTAATGTTCGTAACTACAATCCAATCTATTCAGATGTAAATAGATGGAAGAGTTATATATAACAAACTGAACATATTTTGAGAACGCTTGGCCAGCTCTCGTTCCGATGTTTCGATCGATCTTAATGTTCGTAACTACAATCCAATCTATTCAGATGTAAATAGATGGAAGAGTTATATATAACAAACTGAACATATTTTGAGAACGCTTGGCCAGCTCTCGTTCCGATGTTTCGATCGATCTTAATGTTCGTAACTACAATCCAATCTATTCAGATGTAAATAGATGGAAGAGTTATATATAACAAACTGAACATATTTTGAGAACGCTTGGCCAGCTCTCGTTCCGATGTTTCTATCGATCTTAATGTTCGTAACTACAATCCAATCTATTCAGATGTAAATAGATAGAAGAGTTATATATAACAACCTGAACATAATTTGGGAACGCTTGGCCAGCTCTCGTGCGATGTTTCGATCGATCTTAATGTTCGTAACTACAATCCAATCTATTCAGATGTAAATAGATGGAAGAGTTATATATAACAAACTGAACACATTTTGAGAACGCTTGGCCAGCTCTCGTGCGATGTTTCGATCGATCTTAATGTTTGTAACTACCATCCAATCTATTCAGATGTAAATAGATGGAAAAGTTATATATAACAAACTGAACATATTTTGGGAACGCTTGGCCAGCTCTCGTGCGATGTTTCGATCGATCTTAATGTTCGTAACTACAATTCAATCTATTCAGATGTAAATAGATGGAAGAGTTATATATAACAAACTGAACACATTTTGAGAACGCTTGGCCAGCTCTCGTGCGATGTTTCGATCGATCTTAATGTTTGTAACTACCATCCAATCTATTCAGATGTAAATAGATGGAAAAGTTATATATAACAAACTGAACATATTTTGAGAACGCTTGGCCAGCTCTCGTTTCGATGTTTCGATCGATCTTAATGTTCGTAACCACAATCCAATCTATTCAGATGTAAATAGATGGAAGAGTTATATATAACAAACTGAACATATTTTGAGAACGCTTGGCCAGCTCTCGTGCGATGTTTCGATCGATCTTAATGTTCGTAACTACAATCCAATCTATTCAGATGTAAATAGATTTAAAAGTTATATATAACAAACTGAACATATTTTGAGAACGCTTGGCCAGCTCTCGTTCCGATGTTTCTATCGATCTTAATGTTCGTAACTACAATCCAATCTATTCAGATGTAAATAGATAGAAGAGTTATATATAACAACCTGAACATATTTTGGGAACGCTTGGCCAGCTCTCGTGCGATGTTTCGATCGATCTTAATGTTCGTAACTACAATCCAATCTATTCAGATGTAAATAGATGGAAGAGTTATATATAACAAACTGAACACATTTTGAGAACGCTTGGCCAGCTCTCGTGCGATGTTTCGATCGATCTTAATGTTTGTAACTACCATCCAATCTATTCAGATGTAAATAGATGGAAAAGTTATGTATAACAAACTGAACATATTTTGAGAACGCTTGGCCAGCTCTCGTTTCGATGTTTCGATCGATCTTAATGTTCGTAACCACAATCCAATCTATTCAGATGTAAATAGATGGAAGAGTTATATATAACAAACTGAACATATTTTGAGAACGCTTGGCCAGCTCTCGTGCGATGTTTCGATCGATCTTAATGTTCGTAACTACAATCCAATCTATTCAGATGTAAATAGATTTAAAAGTTATATATAACAGACTGAACATATTTTGAGAACGCTTGGCCAGCTCTCGTTTCGATGTTTCGATCGATCTTAATGTTCGTAACTACAATCCAATCTATTCAGATGTAAATAGATAGAAGAGTTATATATAACAACCTGAACATAATTTGGGAACGCTTGGCCAGCTCTCGTGCGATGTTTCGATCGATCTTAATGTTCGTAACTACAATCCAATCTATTCAGATGTAAATAGATGGAAGAGTTATATATAACAAACTGAACATATTTTGAGAACGCTTGGCCAGCTCTCGTTCCGATGTTTCGATCGATCTTAATGTTCGTAACTACAATCCAATCTATTCAGATGTAAATAGATGGAAGAGTTATATATAACAAACTGAACATATTTTGAGAACGCTTGGCCAGCTCTCGTTCCGATGTTTCTATCGATCTTAATGTTCGTAACTACAATCCAATCTATTCAGATGTAAATAGATAGAAGAGTTATATATAACAACCTGAACATAATTTGGGAACGCTTGGCCAGCTCTCGTGCGATGTTTCGATCGATCTTAATGTTCGTAACTACAATCCAATCTATTCAGATGTAAATAGATGGAAGAGTTATATATAACAAACTGAACACATTTTGAGAACGCTTGGCCAGCTCTCGTGCGATGTTTCGATCGATCTTAATGTTTGTAACTACCATCCAATCTATTCAGATGTAAATAGATGGAAAAGTTATATATAACAAACTGAACATATTTTGAGAACGCTTGGCCAGCTCTCGTTTCGATGTTTCGATCGATCTTAATGTTCGTAACCACAATCCAATCTATTCAGATGTAAATAGATGGAAGAGTTATATATAACAAACTGGACATATTTTGAGAACGCTTGGCCAGCTCTAGTTTCGATGTTTCGATCGATCTTAATGTTCGTAACTTCAATCCAATCTATTCAGATGTAAATAGATGGAAGAGTTATATATAACATACTGAACATATTTTGAGAACGCTTGGCCAGCTCTCGTTTCGATGTTTCGATCGATCTTAATGTTCGTAACTTCAATCCAATCTATTCAGATGTAAGTAGATGGAAGAGCTATATATAACAAACTGAACATATTTTGAGAACGCTTGGCCAGCTCTCGTTTCGATGTTTTGATCGATCTTAATGTTCGTAACTACAATCCAATCTATTCAGATGTAAATAGATGGAGGAGTTATATATAACAAACTGAACATATTTTGAGAACGCTTGGCCAGCTCTCGTTTCGATGTTTCGATCGATCTTAATGTTCGTAACTACAATCCAATCTATTTAGATGTAAATAGATGGAAGAGTTATATATAACAAACTGCACATATTTTGAGAACGCTTGGCCAGCTCTCGTGCGATGTTTCGATCGATCTTAATGTTCGTAACTACAATCCAATCTATTCAGATGTAAATAGATGGATGAGTTATATATAACAAACTGAACATATTTTGAGAACGCTTGGCTAGCTCTCGTGCGATGTTTCAATCGATCTTAATGTTCGTAACTACAATCCAATCTATTCAGATGTAAATAGATAGAAGAGTTATATATAACAAACTGAACATATTTTGAGAACGCTTGGCCAGCTCTCGTGCGATGTTTCGATCGATCTTAATGTTCGTAAGTACAATCCAATCTATTCAGATGTAAATAGATGGAAGAGTTATATATAACAAACTGAACATATTTTGAGAACGCTTGGCCAGCTCTCGTTCCGATGTTTCGATCGATCTTAATGTTCGTAACTACAATCCAATCTATTCAGATGTAAATAGATGGAAGAGTTATATATAACAAACTGAACATATTTTGAGAACGCTTGGCCAGCTCTCGTGCGATGTTTCGATCGATCTTAATGTTCGTAACTTCAATCCAATCTATTCAGATGTAAATAGATGGAAGAGTTATATATAACAAACTGAACATATTTTGAGAACGCTTGGCCAGCTCTCGTGCGATGTTTCGATCAATCTTAATGTTCGTAACTACAATCCAATCTATTCAGATGTAAATAGATGGAAAAGTTATATATAACAAACTGAACATATTTTGAGAACGCTTGGCCAGCTCTCGTTTCGATGTTTCGATCGATCTTAAAGTTCGTAACTACAATCCAATCTATTCAGATGTAAATAGATGGAAGAGTTATATATAACAAACTGAACATATTTTCAGAAAGCTTGGCCAGCTCTCGTGCGATGTTTCGATCGATCTTAATGTTCGTAACTACAATCCAATCTATTCAGATGTAAATAGATAGAAGAGTTATATATAACAACCTGAACATAATTTGGGAACGCTTGGCCAGCTCTCGTGCGATGTTTCGATCGATCTTAATGTTCGTAACTACAATCCAATCTATTCAGATGTAAATAGATGGAAGAGTTATATATAACAAACTGAACACATTTTGAGAACGTTTGGCCAGCTCTCGTGCGATGTTTCGATCGATCTTAATGTTCGTAACTACAATCCAATCTATTCAGATGTAAATAGATGGAAAAGTTATATATAACAAACTGAACATGTTTTGAGAACGCTTGGCCAGCTCTCGTTTCGATGTTTCGATCGATCTTAATGTTCGTAACCACAATCCAATCTATTCAGATGTAAATAGATGGAAGAGTTATATATAACAAACTGAACATATTTTGAGAACGCTTGGCCAGCTCTCGTGCGATGTTTCAATCGATCTTAATATTCGTAACTACAATCCAATCTATTCAGATGTAAATAGATAGAAGAGTTATATATAACAAACTGAACATATTTTGAGAACGCTTGGCCAGCTCTCATGCGATGTTTCGATCGATCTTAATGTTCGTAACTTCAATCCAATCTATTCAGATGTAAATAGATGGAAGAGTTATATATAACAAACTGAACACATTTTGAGAACGCTTGGCCAGCTCTCGTGCGATGTTTCGATCGATCTTAATGTTCGTAACTACAATCCAATCTATTCAGATGTAAATAGATGGAAAAGTTATATATAACAAACTGAACATGTTTTGAGAACGCTTGGCCAGCTCTCGTTTCGATGTTTCGATCGATCTTAATGTTCGTAACCACAATCCAATCTATTCAGATGTAAATAGATGGAAGAGTTATATATAACAAACTGAACATATTTTGAGAACGCTTGGCCAGCTCTCGTGCGATGTTTCAATCGATCTTAATATTCCTAACTACAATCCAATCTATTCAGATGTAAATAGATAGAAGAGTTATATATAACAAACTGAACATATTTTGAGAACGCTTGGCCAGCTCTCATGCGATGTTTCGATCGATCTTAATGTTCGTAACTACAATCCAATCTATTCAGATGTAAATAGATGGAAGAGTTATATATAACAAACTGAACATATTTTGAGAACGCTTGGCCAGCTCTCGTTCCGATGTTTCGATCGATCTTAATGTTCGTAACTACAATCCAATCTATTCAGATGTAAATAGATGGAAGAGTTATATATAACAAACTGAACATATTTTGAGAACGCTTGGCCAGCTCTCGTTCCGATGTTTCGATCGATCTTAATGTTCGTAACTACAATCCAATCTATTCAGATGTAAATAGATAGAAGAGTTATATATAACAAACTGAACATATTTTGAGAACGCTTGGCCAGCTCTCGTGCGATGTTTCGATCGATCTTAATGTTCGTAACTACAATCCAATCTATTCAGATGTAAATAGATGGAAGAGTTATATATAACAAACTGAACATATTTTGAGAACGCTTGGCCAGCTCTCGTTCCGATGTTTCGATCGATCTTAATGTTCGTAACTACAATCCAATCTATTCAGATGTAAATAGATGGAAGAGTTATATATAACAAACTGGACATATTTTGAGAACGCTTGGCCAGCTCTCGTTTCGATGTTTCGATCGTACTTAATGTTCGTAACTTCAATCCAATCTATTCAGATGTAAATAGATTGAAGAGTTATATATAACAAACTGAACCTATTTTGAGAACGCTTGGCCAGCTCTCGTTTCGATGTTTCGATCGTACTTAATGTTCGTAACTTCAATCCAATCTATTCAGATGTAAATAGATGGAAGAGTTATATATAACAAACTGGACATATTTTGAGAACGCTTGGCCAGCTCTCGTTTCGATGTTTCGATCGTACTTAATGTTCGTAACTTCAATCCAATCTATTCAGATGTAAATAAATGGAAGAGTTATATATAACAAACTGAACATATTTTGAGAACGCTTGACCAGCTCTCGTGGGATGTTTCGATCGATCTTAATGTTCGTAACTACAATCCAATCTATTCAGATGTAAATAGATAGAAGAGTTATATATAACAAACTGAACATATTTTGAGAACGCTTGGCCAGCTCTCATGCGATGTTTCGATCGATCTTAATGTTCGTTACTACAATCCAATCTATTCAGATGTAAATAGATGGAAGAGTTATATATAACAAACTGAACATATTTTGAGAACGCTTGGCCAGCTCTCGTTCCGATGTTTCGATCGATCTTAATGTTCGTATCTTCAATCCAATCTATTCAGATGTAAATAGATGGAAGAGTTATATATAACAAACTGAACATATTTAGAGTACGCTTGGCCAGCTCTCGTTTCGATGTTTCGATCGATCTTAAAGTTCGTAACTACAATCCAATCTATTCAGATGTAAATAGATGGAAGAGTTATATATAACAAACTGAACATATTTTGAGAACGCTTGGCCAGCTCTCGTGCGATGTTTCGATCGATCTTAATGTTCGTAACTACAATCCAATCTATTCAGATGTAAATAGATAGAAGAGTTTTATATAACAAACTGAACATATTTTGAGAACGCTTGGCCAGCTCTCGTGCGATGTTTCGATCGATCTTAATGTTCGTAACTACAATCCAATCTATTCAGATGTAAATAGATAGAAGAGTTATATATAACAAACTGAACATATTTTGAGAACGCTTGGCCAGCTCTCGTTCCGATGTTTCGATCGATCTTAATGTTCGTAACTACAATCCAATCTATTCAGATGTAAATAGATAGAAGAGTTATATATAACAAACTGAACATATTTTGAGAACGCTTGGCCAGCTCTCGTGCGATGTTTCGATCGATCATAATGTTCGTAACTACAATCCAATCTATTCAGATGTAAATAGATGGAAGAGTTATATATAACAAACTGAACATATTTTGAAAACGCTTGACCAGCTCTCGTGGGATGTTTCGATCGATCTTAATGTTCGTAACTACAATCCAATCTATTCAGATGTAAATAGATAGAAGAGTTATATATAACAAACTGAACATATTTTGAGAACGCTTGGCCAGCTCTCATGCGATGTTTCGATCGATCTTAAAGTTCGTAACTACAATCCAATCTATTCAGATGTAAATAGATGGAAGAGTTATATATAACAAACTGAACATATTTTGAGAACGCTTGGCCAGCTCTCGTGCGATGTTTCGATCGATCTTAAAGTTCGTAACTACAATCCAATCTATTCAGATGTAAATAGATGGAACAGTTATATATAACAAACTGAACATATTTAGAGAACGCTTGGCCAGCTCTCGTTTCGATGTTTCGATCGATCTTAAAGTTCGTAACTACAATCCAATCTATTCAGATGTAAATAGATGGAAGAGTTATATATAACAAACTGAAAATATTTTGAGAACGCTTGGCCAGCTCTCGTGCGATGTTTCGATCGATCTTAATGTTCGTAACTACAATCCAGTCTATTCAGATGTAAATAGATAGAAGAGTTATATATAACAAACTGAACATATTTTGAGAACGCTTGGCCAGCTCTCGTGCGATGTTTCGATCGATCTTAATGTTCGTAACTACAATCCAATCTATTCAGATGTAAATAGATGGAAGAGTTATATATAACAAACTGAACATATTTTGAAAACGCTTGACCAGCTCTCGTGGGATGTTTCGATCGATCTTAATGTTCGTAACTACAATCCAATCTATTCAGATGTAAATGGATAGAAGAGTTATATATAACAAACTGAACATATTTTGAGAACGCTTGGCCAGCTCTCATGCGATGTTTTGATCGATCTTAATGTTCGTAACTACAATCCAATCTATTCAGATGTAAATAGATGGAAGAGTTATATATAACAAACTGAACATATTTTGAGAACGCTTGGCCAGCTCTCGTTCCGATGTTTCGATCGATCTTAATGTTCGTAACTACAATCCAATCTATTCAGATGTAAATAGAAGAGTTATATATAACAAACTGAACATATTTTGAGAACGCTTGGCCAGCTCTCGTGCGATGTTTCGATCGATCTTAATGTTCGTAACTACAATCCAATCTATTCAGATGTAAATAGATGGAAGAGTTATATATAACAAACTGAACATATTTTGAAAACGCTTGGCCAGCTCTCGTGGGATGTTTCGATCGATCTTAATGTTCGTAACTACAATCCAATCTATTCAGATGTAAATAGATAGAAGAGTTATATATAACAAACTGAACATATTTTGAGAACGCTTGGCCAGCTCTCATGCGATGTTTCGATCGATCTTAATGTTCGTAACTACAATCCAATCTATTCAGATGTAAATAGATAGAAGAGTTATATATAACAAACTGAACATATTTTGAGAACGCTTGGCCAGCTCTCGTGCGATGTTTCGATCGATCTTAATGTTCGTAACTACAATCCAATCTATTCAGATGTAAATAGATAGAAGAGTTATATATAACAAACTGAACATATTTTGAGAACGCTTGGCCAGCTCTCGTGCGATGTTTCGATCGATCTTAATGTTCGTAACTACAATCCAATCTATTCAGATGTAAATAGATGGAAGAGTTATATATAACAAACTGAACATATTTTGAAAACGCTTGACCAGCTCTCGTGGGATGTTTCGATCGATCTTAATGTTCGTAACTACAATCCAATCTATTCAGATGTAAATAGATAGAAGAGTTATATATAACAAACTGAACATATTTTGAGAACGCTTGGCCAGCTCTCGTTCCGATGTTTCGATCGATCTTAATGTTCGTAACTACAATCCAATCTATTCAGATGTAAATAGATGGAAGAGTTATATATAACAAACTGAACATATTTTGAGAACGCTTGGCCAGCTCTCGTTTCGATGTTTCGATCGATCTTAATGTTCGTAACTACAATCCAATCTATTCAGATGTAAATAGATAGAAGAGTTATATATAACAAACTGAACATATTTTGAGAACGCTTGGCCAGCTCTCGTGCGATGTTTCGGTCGATCTTAATGTTCGTAACTACAATCCAATCTATTCAGATGTAAATAGATGGAAGAGTTATATATAACAAACTGAACATATTTTGAGAACGCTTGGCCAGCTCTCGTTCCGATGTTTCGATCGATCTTAATGTTCGTAACTACAATCCAATCTATTCAGATGTAAATAGATGGAAGAGTTATATATAAATAACTGGACATATTTTGAGAACCCTTGGCCAGCTCTCGTTTCGATGTTTCGATCGATCTTAATGTTCGTAACTTCAATCCAATCTATTCAGATGTAAATAGATGGAAGAGTTATATATAACAAACTGAACATATTTTGAGAACGCTTGGCCAGCTCTCGTTCCGATGTTTCGATCGATCTTAATGTTCGTAACTACAATCCAATCTATTCAGATGTAAATAGATGGAAGAGTTATATATAAATAACTGGACAAATTTTGAGAACCCTTGGCCAGCTCTCGTTTCGATGTTTCGATCGATCTTAATGTTCGTAACTTCAATCCAATCTATTCAGATGTAAATAGATGGAAGAGTTATATATAACAAACTGAACATATTTTGAGAACGCTTGGCCAGCTCTCGTTCCGATGTTTCGATCGATCTTAATGTTCGTAACTACAATCCAATCTATTCAGATGTAAATAGATGGAAGAGTTATATATAAATAACTGGACAAATTTTGAGAACCCTTGGCCAGCTCTCGTTTCGATGTTTCGATCGATCTTAATGTTCGTAACTACAATCCAATCTATTCAGATGTAAATAGATAGAAGAGTTATATATAACAAACTGAACATATTTTGAGAACGCTTGGCCAGCTCTCGTTCCGATGTTTCGATCGATCTTAATGTTCGTAACTACAATCCAATCTATTCAGATGTAAATAGATGGAAGAGTTATATATAACAAACTGAACATATTTTGAGAACGCTTGGCCAGCTCTCGTTTCGATGTTTCGATCGATCTTAATGTTCGTAACTACAATCCAATCTATTCAGATGTAAATAGATAGAAGAGTTATATATAACAAACTGAACATATTTTGAGAACGCTTGGCCAGCTCTCGTGCGATGTTTCGGTCGATCTTAATGTTCGTAACTACAATCCAATCTATTCAGATGTAAATAGATGGAAGAGTTATATATAACAAACTGAACATATTTTGAGAACGCTTGGCCAGCTCTCGTTCCGATGTTTCGATCGATCTTAATGTTCGTAACTACAATCCAATCTATTCAGATGTAAATAGATGGAAGAGTTATATATAAATAACTGGACATATTTTGAGAACCCTTGGCCAGCTCTCGTTTCGATGTTTCGATCGATCTTAATGTTCGTAACTTCAATCCAATCTATTCAGATGTAAATAGATGGAAGAGTTATATATAACAAACTGAACATATTTTGAGAACGCTTGGCCAGCTCTCGTTCCGATGTTTCGATCGATCTTAATGTTCGTAACTACAATCCAATCTATTCAGATGTAAATAGATGGAAGAGTTATATATAAATAACTGGACATATTTTGAGAACCCTTGGCCAGCTCTCGTTTCGATGTTTCGATCGATCTTAATGTTCGTAACTTCAATCCAATCTATTCAGATGTAAATAGATGGAAGAGTTATATATAACAAACTGAACATATTTTGAGAACGCTTGGCCAGCTCTCGTTCCGATGTTTCGATCGATCTTAATGTTCGTAACTACAATCCAATCTATTCAGATGTAAATAGATGGAAGAGTTATATATAAATAACTGGACATATTTTGAGAACCCTTGGCCAGCTCTAGTTTCGATGTTTCGATCGATCTTAATGTTCGTAACTTCAATCCAATCTATTCAGATGTAAATAGATTGAAGAGTTATATATAACAAACTGAACATATTTTGAGAACGCTTGGCCAGCTCTCGTTTCGATGTTTCGATCGATCTTAATGTTCGTAACTACAATCCAATCTATTCAGATGTAAATAGATAGAAGAGTTATATATAACAAACTGAACATATTTTGAGAACGCTTGGCCAGCTCTCGTGCGATGTTTCGGTCGATCTTAATGTTCGTAACTACAATCCAATCTATTCAGATGTAAATAGATGGAAGAGTTATATATAACAAACTGAACATATTTTGAGAACGCTTGGCCAGCTCTCGTTCCGATGTTTCGATCGATCTTAATGTTCGTAACTACAATCCAATCTATTCAGATGTAAATAGATGGAAGAGTTATATATAAATAACTGGACATATTTTGAGAACCCTTGGCCAGCTCTCGTTTCGATGTTTCGATCGATCTTAATGTTCGTAACTTCAATCCAATCTATTCAGATGTAAATAGATGGAAGAGTTATATATAACAAACTGAACATATTTTGAGAACGCTTGGCCAGCTCTCGTTCCGATGTTTCGATCGATCTTAATGTTCGTAACTACAATCCAATCTATTCAGATGTAAATAGATGGAAGAGTTATATATAAATAACTGGACAAATTTTGAGAACGCTTGGCCAGCTCTCGTTTCGATGTTTCGATCGATCTTAATGTTCGTAACTTCAATCCAATCTATTCAGATGTAAATAGATGGAAGAGTTATATATAACAAACTGAACATATTTTGAGAACGCTTGGCCAGCTCTCGTTCCGATGTTTCGATCGATCTTAATGTTCGTAACTACAATCCAATCTATTCAGATGTAAATAGATGGAAGAGTTATATATAACAAACTGAACATATTTTGAGAACGCTTGGCCAGCTCTCGTGCGATGTTTCGATCGATCTTAATGTTCGTAACTACAATCCAATCTATTCAGATGTAAATAGATAGAAGAGTTATATATAACAACCTGAACATAATTTAGGAACGCTTGGCCAGCTCTCGTGCGATGTTTCGATCGATCTTAATGTTCGTAACTACAATCCAATCTATTCAGATGTAAATAGATGGAAGAGTTATATATAACAAACTGAACATATTTTGAGAACGCTTGGCCAGCTCTCGTTCCGATGTTTCGAACGATCTTAATGTTCGTAACTACAATCCAATCTATTCAGATGTAAATAGATAGAAGAGTTATATATAACAAACTGAACATATTTTGAGAACGCTTGGCCAGCTCTCGTGCGATGTTTCGATCGATCTTAGTGTTCGTAACCACAATCCAATCTATTCAGATGTATATAGATGGAAGAGTTATATATAACAAACTGAACATATTTTGAGAACGCTTGGCCAGCTCTCGTTCCTATGTTTCGATCGATCTTAATGTTCGTAACTACAATCCAATCTATTCAGATGTATATAGATGGAAGAGTTATATATAACAAACTGAACATATTTTGAGAACGCTTGGCCAGCTCTCGTTCATATGTTTCGATCGATCTTAATGTTCGTAACTACAATCCAATCTATTCAGATGTAAATAGATGGAAGAGTTATATATAACAAACTGAACATATTTTGAAAACGCTTGGCCAGCTCTCGTTCCGATGTTTCGATCGATCTTAATGTTCGTAACTACAATCCAATCTATTCAGATGTAAATAGATGGAAGAGTTATATATAACAAACTGGACATATTTTGAGAACGCTTGGCCAGCTCTCGTTTCGATGTTTCGATCGATCTTAATGTTCGTAACTTCAATCCAATCTATTCAGATGTAAATAGATTGAAGAGTTATATATAACAAACTGAACATATTTTGAGAACGCTTGGCCAGCTCTCGTTTCGATGTTTCGATCGATCTTAATGTTCGTAACTACAATCCAATCTATTCAGATGTAAATAGATAGAAGAGTTATATATAACAAACTGAACATATTTTGAGAACGCTTGGCCAGCTCTCGTGCGATGTTTCGATCGATCTTAATGTTCGTAACTACAATCCAATCTATTCAGATGTAAATAGATGGAAGAGTTATATATAACAAACTGAACATATTTTGAGAACGCTTGGCCAGCTCTCGTTCCGATGTTTCGATCGATCTTAATGTTCGTAACTACAATCCAATCTATTCAGATGTAAATAGATGGAAGAGTTATATATAAATAACTGGACATATTTTGAGAACGCTTGGCCAGCTCTCGTTTCGATGTTTCGATCGATCTTAATGTTCGTAACTTCAATCCAATCTATTCAGATGTAAATAGATGGAAGAGTTATATATAACAAACTGAACATATTTTGAGAACGCTTGGCCAGCTCTCGTTCCGATGTTTCGATCGATCTTAATGTTCGTAACTACAATCCAATCTATTCAGATGTAAATAGATGGAAGAGTTATATAAAACAAATTGAACATATTTTGAGAATACTTGACCAGCTCTCGTTTCGATGTTTCAATCGATCTTAATATTCTTAAACTCAATTCAATGTAGTCAGTCGTAAATGGATGGAAGAATTATTTTTAAAAAAACGGAAAAATCTAGTTCTGTAGCCAGAGGCGCTAGCCATCGCGCTATAGAACCTTGCGTTGTAACTGTACAAAGCTTATGTATCTTCAGTACAAATGATAAAAATCTAAAATAGTAAATTTCAGTCGATAATTTGATAAACATTATATTTTTTAATGTCACCAATGGCAGTGTCAAAAAATATTAATTATAAGGCAAAATTTGTCCTAAGCTGTGAGTTTCAAGCCAAAGGGCGAAGTCCGATGATTACAAATACACAAAGGAAATAATGACATTCTCTCATGCCATGTATATACTATTTTTTCCACGACAGGGATCAGAACTACAAGAAACAAGTATTTCCATTACTAAAGCATTACTGTAAATCAGAATTATGCTACAATATTTAGCAGCATTTGAATTGTGTTATTTTATGAATACCATTACAACAGCCATTTTTATATCGTTTCGTATTATTCGTTTTCGTCATAGAGAGAAAATGTGTCACAATTTTTGTAATCCAGAATCTGATTTTAAAAAGGAGATGGAGGAAGCTGAAGAAAATCAAGAAAATAGCCGGGCGTTTCAGAGAAGTAAAAAAACAACCAAAACACCAACGCAAAAAGAAAAAAAAAAGAAGGAAAGGTAGAAACAAAAAACACACAAAGTGCAAGCCCGGAAGGGATAGAACAAGCACAAGAAGAAATACAACCAGAAGATTTTCAGAAGAAACAGCAAATGTTTGAAAAAGGATTAAGTAGAAATGAAAACGGTCTGAGGCAGGAATTGCAAAAAATCAAGAAGAACTGCAGAAGATGAAGGAAGATTTTAATAGATAGGAGGAGAAATGAGAAAAGATAAAAGTAGAAATGTGTAACAAGACGAAAAGCTAGAAAAAAAATTGAAGGCTAAGAGCACGAAGACAAAGGAATATCATAGTAATTCAAAAGGAAAGTGGAAGAGTTTATAACAAATAAATTAAATGTTAATGCGAAGATTATAGAAGCAATCAAAGTAGGAAAACAGGAAGATAAGAAAATAATAGTGGCAAAGGTAGAGTCATTTCATTAGAAAATACAGATCATGAAAGATAAAGATAAACTAAAGAATATGGAGATGTTCATTGACAGTGATATGACAGTAAGCGAGAGAAAAATACAGTCGGCAATTAGAGTAACAACAAAAAAGGAGCGTGTGACAGAAAATATAGTAAAAGTAGTATATCAGAAAATGATTGCGAACAACAACGTATAAATATGAAATAAGCAAAAAGTAAATTTGGAACTACAAATAGATTCATCCAATCCAGCAAAAAACTAACTGAGAGCAAGGAGAAAGAGAAAGCGATGATGACAACACAAGCTATGAATAAGGAAATGACAAGAGATAATGAAATAAGAAATAATTCAAAACAAAATTAAAAAAAGAAAAGGGAAGGCAAGAACGAAAAGAAGAAAATAGTTACAAGAGCGAGTTAAATGGTAACGTATGCGGACGATGTGGTATTAATAACTAAGAATAGAAGAAATATGATGACCCAAATGTTGGAAGTCATTAAAGAAGGAGAAAGGATAGAACTTAAAATCAATATGAATAAAACAAAATTAATGAGAATAGGGAAGGAAGTACGAAATAAAAAGTTAAGAATAAGAGGAATACAATTCGAGGAAATTAGATCATTTAGATATTTGGGGGTGATAGCATCAACTAAAAATGAAAGAACAGAAGAGATCATAAATGCAAATAAAACTTGACATGCAAATAAAAACCTTTTCAAGAGCAAGAATATAACACGAAAGACGAAGATCCGAGCATATAAAACTTTAATTAGACCGATAATTATGTATGCAGCAAGAGGAAGAAGTTGAGAATAGCAGAAAGAACAATTTTAAGAAAAATGTTAGATCGAATCAGGATAAGTGAAAATGAATATAAATCTAGGTATAATGAAAAACTACTACAAATACTTGATGGAGAAGATATAGTAAAAAGCTAAAACAGCAAAGAGTGAAGTGGCTAGGTGCACGTGTGGAGGGCTGGGAGGGAAGAAGTAATAAATGTAGTATCTAATTGAAAACCAGCTGGAAGGCGAAGAAAAAACCGACCAAGATGTAAGTGGTTTGAAGAGGTAAAAAGTGACCTAGACAAGGCTGGAATACACAACACAAGGGAAGTGGTGTGGAACAGACAGGAATGATGAAGATTGTGTAAAAAATAGTGTAAAAAAGCGATAGAAGTGTAGAAAGAGTGCAAAAGCGGATGGGATGTTAAGCCACATATACAGAATCTGATTTCTACTCCCAGTTGTGGAATAAGTGTTTTTTTTTGAGTAATGTCATCAGAAAATACTATAAATAGTATGAGGATACTTATCGGACTTCGTTAATGGTAACATAAAATAAATCACTCCCCTTGCTGATTCCATGTTATTCAGCCTCTTGTAACATTTGCCCACCCTGGGCTCAAGTGGTTTTGGATTTCCTCTTGCCATCTTGCTTTGGGTTGTTCTCGTTCTCTCTATTAAACAGAGGTAGTAATTAATAATAAATACATAAAAATTCTACAAATTTTAACATATTATGATTTCTAAAGAAAAAAAATCCTCATTATTTATGGTAGTTTCTGATGATAATACTTGTCACTTCGCTCGTTGAACAGTATATACGACGGTTGTAAAACACATTTTTCCACATCCGAGAGTAGAAATCAGTTTTCAGATTACAAAAATTGTGACGAAAGAACACAATTTCTCTCTAGGAAGAAAATGAACAATATGAAACAATATGAAAATGTCTGCTGTTATGAGATTCGGAAAATAACACAATTCCAATATTGCAGCATAATTCTGATTTAACGCAATGCCTTAGTTACGAAAACACTTGTTTCGTGTTGTTCTGATCTCGGTCGTGGAAAAAATAGTATATACATGGCAGGAGAGAACGTAATTTTTCCCTCTGTGTATTTGCATTCCTAGGGCTTTGCGCTTGGTCTTCAAGCTCGCGCATTGGGAGAAGATAACTTTTTCTTCCTTGTTGGAATCTACTATTTTTTCATGTTAGCATTGGTGACAGTAAAAAAGTAATTTTTCAATACGTTTTATAACTAGTCAAAATTTGATTAATTATACCTTAAACTTCAGATTAATATTTCTATAATGAGAAAATGGACACTCTGAAATGGAAAAAATTGAGAATGCTTTGCCAGCTCTCGGTTCTGTGTTTCAATCGATCTTATTGTGTTCAAACTCAATTCAAGCTATTAAATCGTAGATAGAAGAAAGAATTATTTAAAAAACTAATCATGTTTTGAGAAGCTCTAAGTTTGAACGCATGATTCTAGTTCTGTAGCCAGAGACGCTAGCCATCACATCATAGAATCTTCCTTTGTAACTGTACAAAGCTTATTTAAAATTATAAAATTCTAAAATGGTGTATTTCGCTTGGTAATTTGACAAATTTTATATTTTTTGATGTCACCAATGGCAGTGTGAAAAATATTAATTAGAAGGAAGAGAAAAACAGAATTTTTCCTGAGGGGTGAGTTTGAAACCCAAGGGCGAAGCCCGATTACTACAAATACACAGAGAGAATAATGGCGTTCTCTTTTGCCATGTATAAACTATTTCTTCCACGACTGGGATCAGAACTATAAGAAATAAGTATTTCCATTGCTAAAGCATTACGGTAAATCAGAATTATGCTGCAACATTTAGCAGCATTTGAGTTGTGTTATTTTATGAATACCATTACAACAGATATTTTTATGTCGTATTATTCATTTTCTACATAGAAGGAAAATGTTTTCTTTCTGTTACAATTTTCGTAACCTAGAATCTGATATTGAAAAGGAAGAGGGAGGAAGCTGAGGAAAATCAAGAGAATAGCAGGCCGTTTCAGAGAAGTAAAAAACCAACCAAAACACCAATGCAAAAAGAAAAAAGAGAAGGAAATGTAGAAACAAGAAACCCACAAACAGCAAACGTGGAAGGGACAGAATAAGCACAAGAAGAAATGAAACCAGAAGATTTTTCAGCAAATGTTTGAAAAAGGATTAAGTAAAACTGAAAACGGTTTGAGACAGTAATGGTAAAAAAATCGAGAAGAAATGCAGAGGATGAAATAAGATTTTAATAGAAAAGAGGAGAAATGAGAAAAGAAAAAAGTAGAATTGTGTAACAAGATCGAAAAGCTAGAAGAAAAAATTGAAGGCCAAGAGCGCGAAGGAAAAATGAATAACATAGTAATTAAAGGTGGCAAGATAGAAGAGCCGAAAGTAGTATAAGGGCTGCGGCTTAATGAGTTTTTAATGACGTATCACATTCCGCACATTCCAATAAAAAATTAAACCCTGCGGGCATAATCAATTAAAAATGCCTGGGGCGATTAAAAATTTAAGCCCTGAAGGCATAATCAATTAAAAATGCCTGGGGCGATGTCGACACGTAATTAAATTGCCTGTGGCTTTTTTAATAATTGAATGGCCTGAGGCTGATGTCGTCACTGTGACGTAGCCCAAAATTTTAAGAATAGCTTTCTAAAATGACTTATTGTTTTCCCCGATTTCTAACATAAATGGTATAAATTCAATCATAAGACTGCTTACTTTATAACTAATTTATTTATTTAACGATACAGAGTTTCAATTACATCTACCAAATCTAAAAGACCATCAACCAAATCAGGCCAAACGTCTGTATTCTGGTCACGATTTATGGTATCTTGATGTGATATCGCCTGTGAAAAAACAAACATACACTATAGCTTTTTAATAAAATATAAACAGGTCTTTCTCTTTAACTTACATTCTCAGTTTCCACGTTAAAATCTCTAATTTCCTCTATGGAAAATAACGGCGACGGGGTCTCTTCAGCATCCGTTTCAACGGGTGCAATTGTTGCCGTAGGTGACGGGGTTCGCATATCAACGATCCCCATCTCCTGAAGAGGTGTAGGCGTTCGTAAGATTTCATCAACGGGAAATGCGGGGGTTAGAGAAAACGAAAATAACGGCGACAGTGTTTCTTCACCATCCGTCTCAACGGGTCCAATTGATGTTAAAGTTGGCGTTGGTGACGGTGTTCGCAGATCAACGATCTCCATGTCCTGAGGTGACGGCGATCGTAGGTCGATGATTTCATCATCATCATAATCGAAATCCATCTCAACGTCATCGCTTTCACACTGTGTATATGGGCGAAAAGATTTAAAATACTCCGCGACACGCATGCTGTTTTCTTGCAGAAAGTCTGTAATACTTAATACTGATGGTGGACACCCCGCTTCGTCATCTTCAGGGTAATAACCACGAGCATTAGGTGTTGGTGGATTCATTTTTACAATTTTTGAATAATAATAAATTAATTGATCGATTGTTAAACCACAAACGGAACTTGAAAACTTTTACTAGCGTACGTACACAAACGGTAACTAATTTTGAATAATACTCAAGCAGTCAATTAGCGAAGGGCTGTGGTATGCCATTAGACGCAAACATTTAATAATTATGCGTGAAAGTTACATTATGGAATTTTTGTGAAAACTTTGTTTTTCGAAAACTTATTTGATTTAAAACTGATAATGATATAACGATAGGAAACAAATCATTGGAAAGTTACTGTACAGAATTGGATTTAAACATTTCCATTCTTTTCGCTAATGACACTAATGACTAACGACCAAATACCGATTAATAAATATGGTTTTGAAAACAGTTTGTGTTTAGTTCGAGTAACTTCTTCGTTGTGGCATACACCTAAAGCATTGTCTGCATAAAAATGAGCCGGTCCGCAAGTGTTTCCGATATTTTTAATTTTATTAGAAATGGTTTGAGTGTCGGATTGCTAACAGAAGTTCAATTACAAGAAGCTTACAATAGTATAAATTATAAAATTATTTTTGAAAATGGTGTGGTACCGCAAGGGGACAAACAACTGTATGAATTTCTGCAATATTTATCATCAACTAGTGGTGGTGGGGAACTGAATCAACAGACAGTTTCTAAGCCTCCACCAACGTATGATGAAACCATTCGTAATAAACAGGTAAGTCAGTTTTTAATCCCGTACCATCAATAATTTTGTTTATGTGCATTTTAGTTTATACTGCTGATAATAGAAAAATTATTTTTTAAAAAGCTTTGTTTTTAAAGCGAGTACTTTAACTCGACGCAAAGATTGAAAAATAGTTAATTATCCAGATTTTGAATGTGCAAATGCGAGAGATCCCTTTACACCTAATAAACACCGATATGCAATCCATATGTATTTTAGACAAATTTTGTTTTTAGCAAATTACCCATCCATCGACGACCGCGTCAAAACAATATCCTCGAGGTTTTCCTGAATCTAATGCATCACTAATTAAAACCCCCAGGAAAATGTGAAGGTAAGACTTTATTTTATTACTGCTATGAAACTTATAACAAAACACATGCATTCATAGGTGGCAGATTCAGGGTCAGCTAAACTTCTTGTAGCGCACCCGCCTGGGGTACCATCATCTTCGAGACATGAACCTCACCAAATAGAAAGACCTAACCAGACTTTAATTGAGGAAAATCGAGAACTGCCTGTAAGTATTTTAATTATTATTATCAACACTATCAATTTTAAATTAAACAATTAATTCTTATATGTATAATTTTGATTTTAGGTGGATCTTTCGCCCACACCACAGGCCAACTTTAAATATTTAAATTTACTTGGACAAGGCACAAAGTTAATCAAAAAATTCGGCGTTGAAGCTACAACTTTAGCTTTTAATTTTAAATTAATGGATAACGATCAAAATCCAGTTTGTTTTCTGAAGGTGTGTAATTTACAATTTCAAGTAGTAAAAATGGTAGAACTAATATTAATATTTGTTTCTATTTACAGAATGGTCTTGATGAAATTATTAAGCATGTTACCCAGGATACAGCCCCGACAGATCGCATCGGGTTGATTCTTCGTAACCCAAATTTCGCGGATAAACCAATAGGGTTTTCATTTCGTAAACCCTCTCAACTTTCTGCAGAAGTTATGATGGCGATTATAGAAAAAGTGGTACAAAGCAACGCCCGCTTTTTCGCTCACGACAACCTGTATCTACACGTCGATCGTGTGACATTGCCTACGGGCTTCGGTCGTAGCCGGCAAGTGTTGACAGGGGTGAGTTTTGACGAGTTTTGCCGCAGGAAAACTAGTATTTTAGTTGTAAATAATAATGACAATAATTGTCTTGCAAAAGCTCTAACCTTAGCAATTGCATGGCGAAAAAATGATGAAGATTTAGGGCGTTTAAAAACGGATGACGGACTTTTGACAGACTTTTCTAGAGTTTTGTGTAACATGGCAAGGGTTGATTTATCAAATGGTGGTAACTTAGAGCATATACGTCAATTTCAACATTATTTAACGCGCTATACTATTGTAGTTTATAATCACAGACGAGGTAAAACAGTGTATTACGAGGGACCGCGATCGCACGACAGGTTAGTTTTAAATCTTTTGTTTGAGAATAATCACTTTAATGTCATAACTAGCCTAACAGGAGCTTTTGCTACATCATATTTTTGTGAAATGTGTAAAACACGAACCAATGACAAAAATACTCACAAAAATTGTCCCTATATTTGTCCTTGTTGTCATGACAGGCCACCATGTAAAAAAACCATTGAAATAGTTTCATGTAATGTGTGTTATAGGGATTTCCGCGGTAATGCTTGCTATAACTACCATATTTTAAAACAGCTGTGTGCAAATCTTCAAAGATGTCAAATTTGTTTTTATACCATACGAAAAAATGTGCAACAGCCCCATAGGTGTGGTTATAAATATTGTCAGTTATGTAAGTGTGAGAAACCCGTTAGGCATCTTTGTTATATGGCTCGAAATAAGCCTAACAATCAAATATTACAGAAATTACATTATTTTGTTTTCTATGACTTTGAATGTAGGCAGGAAACCCAATATGATAATTTAAATAATGCGTTTTTGCACGAACCAAATTTATGTGTCGTTCAAACTGTTTGTGATTTTTGTTTAACGAATGATAATATGGAACAAGGTTGTAACACATGCGTCGGTATGCGACAGCACATATTTAGCGATAATCCTGTAGACCAACTTTTACATTATTTAACAACATTAGCTAATCAAAGGAAAAGCGTGTCTGTTGTTGCTTTAGCCCATAATATGCGCGGTTACGACGGTCATTTTATTATGAAGAAAATAATACAGGATCAAGTAAAATGGCAGCCGAAGATAATTTCAACGGGCACTAAAATAATATCTATAACTTGCAACAACATACGTTTTTTAGACACCCTAAATTTTATGCCAATGCCTCTTTCAAAATTACCAAAAACTTTCGGGTTTCCACAGTCTAAAGGTTACTTTCCTCATTTCTTTAATACACTAAATAATCAAAATTTCGTCGGTAAGTTGCCAGAGGCACATTATTATGGCCCTGATAGTATGTCTTGCTCTGCAAGAAATGAATTTTTTAAATGGTATAATATGCAAGACAAAGACAATTACATATTCAACATGAAACGCGAGTTGGTACGGTATTGTATTCAAGACGTAAGCATCTTAAGAAAGGCAACTTTGAAGTTCTGCACACAATATTTTGCACAAAACAATGTACACCCTTTAAAAGATAACGTTGCAACTATAGCGAGTGCCTGTATGTTGGTCTATAGGCGAAATTTCTTAGTAGAAAATACCATAGGTCTTATACCTCATGGTGGTTATCGTCTGGGGGATAATCAGTCCTTCACGGCAATAAAATGGCTCCTATGGATGGAACATACTGAAGGAAGACGAATTATTCATGCCGGAAATAGTCGAGAGGTCAGATTACGCGAAGGAATTCTTGTTGATGGCTTCTGTTATGAAACAAATACGGTATATCAGTTTCATGGGTGTTATTTTCACGGATGTGAGCGTTGTTTCCCCAGCCAGACAACGCCACTTAGTGAAAAAAATGAAAATGAAACTATGTTCTGTCGTCGTGAAAGAACAGAAGCTTTGTCAGCCAGAATTCGGTTGAATTATGAATTAGTAGAAATGTGGGAGTGCGATTTCATTTTTTTTTTTTAAAACAATCAAGAAGCTTCCGATTTTATTGAGAATAATAATGATATTATTAAAAATATACCCCTCAATCCACGAGATAGTTTCTTTGGTGGGCGCACAAACGCTGTTAAATTGTATCATAAAATAGCTGATGATGAAGAAGAAGAAATATGCTATTTTGATGTTTGTAGTCTATACCCATTTATAAATAAATACTCTAAGTATCCTTTAGGCCACCCTGAAGTTCACGCAGGTGTAAATCGGTGCCGAAGTATTGATTTGACAACTATTGAGGGTATTATAAAATGCTGCGTGCTTGCTCCTTCACAATTGTACCATCCTGTGTTGCCAATAAGACTCCATGGTAAACTAATGTTTGTGTTGTGCAAAACCTGTGCACAAACTCTATATCAGGGGGAATGCCCGCATACTCAACACGAACGTAAGTTTATTGGGACCTACGTTGCTGACGAACTCCGTAAAGCTATTGAACTCGGGTATAGGGTACTAGAAATTTACGAAGTCTGGGAATATAAAGTTACCCAATATGATCCTATCAGTAAAACAGGCGGTCTTTTTGCGGAATACGTAAACAATTTTTTAAAATTAAAACAGGAGAGTAGCGGTTTTCCCTCTTGGTGTATTGATGATGACTCAAAAGACCGTTACATTCAAAACTATTTCGAAAAAGAAGGAGTTCAGTTAAATAAAGACAATATCTTGCTTAATCCAGGTGAACGTTATAATAGCAAGCTAAGTTTAAATTCACTTTGGGGAAAATTTGGTCAAAGGGAAAATTTAATTAAAACGTCTGTCATTTCCGATCCTGATGAGTTTTTCAAAATAATGACTGACCCTTCTAAAGAAGTGCACTCTCTTATACATATTAATGACGATGTCATTACGGTGAACTGGAACAATCACGATGAAGGTGTTGAGCCATTAGCCACGGTAAATGTTGCAATAGCAGCCTATACAACAGCTAACGCTAGGTTAGAGTTGTATAAGTACCTACACAAATTGGGAAAAAGGGTTCTTTATTTTGACACAGATTCGGTCATTTTCACTAAAAAGCCTGGTGAATGGTCTCCAGCCGTAGGTGACTTTTTAGGTGACATGACAGATGAAATAGAAGAATACGGACCAGGTAGTAAAATTACGGATTTTGTAAGCGGTGGTCCAAAAAACTATGCTTATAAATTATTTTCTACTAAGAAAAATCAGGAAGTTATAGTTTGCAAAGTTAAGGGTATTACGCTAAATTTTAAAAATTCACAGAGCGTCAATTTTGAAGTAATGAAAGATATGGTGGTTAACAACACAGGACCTACTTATGTAGAAACAGATAGGAAAATACTTAGAACTTCTGCATACGACGTTATATCTAAACCAGAACGCAAGATGTATCAATTTCAATATAACAAACGCAGGCGTATTGAGGGCGGGTTCGATACGCTTCCGTATGGATATAAAACAAATTAGTGATCTGTTTACTTTTTTTTTTATTAACGCCACCGCAATTATTATTTGCTGAAGTTACTGTTATTCGCCAATCACTTGTTATCGTTCTTTTAATTTATAATTAAATGTTTTAATAAATGTTATGTAATGTTGTATACAAAAAAGAAATAAAAAGTAGTTTATGTATATTGAAAATATATTCAAAATAGCTGTGTATTTAATATTTAAAAATATGTTGTTTTAATAAAATATTTTCTGTTATTGTGGCTTTATTCTATCCCTTCCCATTTTGTTTATTGTGTCTATGTGATAATATATATATTTAAAAAAAAGAATCATGTTATATGTTAAAAGGTTTTTATTGTTAATTATTATACATATTATTATAAAAAGTGCACATTTAAACTTTATATATACTAGTACTAAATACATCTATTAAATCAATTGACAAAGTCAATAGATTCATTCTAGTAAAATAACAGTTATACAATAATTTTATACAGCTATCATTATTTTGTAAATTACTACCAAAGATGGTTAAAAAATCTGTGGTTGACACATTATTTATTTTTAAATACAAGTATACCAAACAGTACTGTCCGCAAAAATTTGAAGTTACATTTTGGATCATTTTAGAATTGTAACCCCAAACTTTACAAGTTTTCTGAATAAATTTCAAATGTAGTCCTTCAGGTGGTCGTCCAAATGAATCAAAATATTCTCCACGACCCCGTTGGTCTATGTAAATAGCGTTCAAGTGCTGCCCCGGTTTGTTAGATGGATCTGTGTTTACAACAATTGCACAAGGTCTGGTTATAAGGGTTGGTAGTTGATTAGAAGCAAAAACATGTCGATTCACATTTGAGAGGCTCGGTATAGTTTGCAGAGCTTTCTGTATCTCTAATGTGTTCATTGTACCAATCAGACAAAATTAATACATTTTCAAGCGCACACACAGGAGATTCAATTGTATGCCTCATACACCGTACAGCTGTTTTCTTTTTCTTTAGCTCGCGCCAAGACGGACAACCAAACTGCTCCAAATTTATAACAGGGTGTTTAAGAAAACTTAGTACTTTTCTCTTTTCTTCCCCTTTTACGTAAACGGTGTCGAAACACTGTAACACACGCTTGACTTCTAACTGAAACTCTTCAAAATTTACAAATCCTGAGCTCCATGGTAGTCCATGGAAATGTTTTTCGAGATACGATACTTCTCTTTTGACTGAGACATGTAGTGACGAATAAATTTCTGGTGGTGCGATAAGAAGAGTTTCAAGTTTACTTCCGTCGCCAGATATAATTGCTACTTCTTTCGGAATAAATTTCTTTTCAGCTGCACGGAACCCCTGCACGTCAACGAATGCGTCCATTCTGTTGGTGTACATGTACTACACTAAGTATCGATTATTTGAAACAAACTTTTTTTTGTTAACTACTAAAATCCACCACTACGTTTCTATGTTTGTCTATTTCAATTACATTGTCAAACTCTGCGTATATCAAACAGTTGACTGTTTCTTTTAAACCTTCTTCAAACCCAACTTCGACGCGGAGCGATCCATTTTTGACAAGATTCCAATGTGTGCTAGCGTTCGCTGATAAATCAGGTGTTAGATCAAACACGAGTAAGCAATATCCTTTAGAGTAATTTTCTCTCGAGATATCGTTACCTTCATTAAGAAAATGAATGCCTGTACCAGAAAATAATGTGTTATAAGCACGCACGTACATTCCATCTTTAGAAAAATCTGGTTGTATGGGTTTTGTAGGTATTTGTTGGCCGTCAATATATAAAGAAAAATAATTCATTTTATAATGATCGAAGTTAAAGGGATTAGCTGTATAGTCCCCATTGAAAGCTTTGTTTGATACAAAGCCGATAATGCAGCGTTTGGGTAGTTGTCCGAGAAACACATTGTCTAAGGATTTTCTTTGTACACCCGACGGTATTGTTAGCACTTTAACGTCGGTTCGGGTTATTGGATATTTAGCGGGAGCTGTTGCTAGAGTCTTGGTATGTGCAAGCAGAATGCTGGGGTTTATTTTCATTCTTCTTACAAGTAAACTGGCGTCTGCAATTTTTACTTTGTATGTTGAGCCTGCCACAGCCATTACACTAAACGTATCACGTGAACGAACAAATTTTATTTTCATCTCGACCCCGTTTACTAGAAATTTTTCTTGATTGAACAAATCGGCATGAACATGTCCCATCATCTCGACTTGCTTGCTCTTAGATGTGAAAGAACGTCTTTTACTTAACCCTTGATTGTCTTCTCCTGTGTCATCCATTTTACCAGCTGTATCATTATACCACAAGTTGCAGGTTAAATGAGAACTTTTAGCTTCACGTCCATAATTCAGCAGAGTCTCCATGTAAGACCGATAAGCATAAGTGTTATTTGGAGGCGACACTAATTTTTGATTTAAATATATTTCCACTTGACTAAAAAGGGAATGCATCCAATTATTTACAGGACCCGGTTTGTCGTCGTCACCTAATGGTGTATCATCTTGTTTCACTATTTTAGCCGTCACATGCATCATAGTTTGACTTAAATCCAAGTAATCATTTCCATTCCCGGGCACGATAAATTCAATAGGCGCATCGTCGGTGAGTGAGCTGAGGGGTTTGTAAAATATCCATTGTCCATTTTCAATACTGGTTTGAGTTGAAGGTAATGCAAATAAGTCCAATTCGGATTTAATGCATTCACAAGACAGGGCATGTAGAAAAGCCATGATTGTTAGTTTTTGGTAAAAATGTCACTATGGCTGCCTTTTGGACTTTTGCTTTTCCTAGCAGATTTTTTGGGAGGTCTCGATATAGACTGGGTGATTTTTAATGTGCGTGGTCTTTTATATCCTGATCCCTCCATTAAAGAACTGATTTTATGATCGGCCTTTCGTTTTAAATTCTTTCCGGCTTCCTGTAGTCTATTTCGAAAAGCCTCTTTTGGTGAGCGATTATCTGCAAGATCGCCTAAGAAGTTACTACCGGTTTTTAGTGCTTCTTGACCGACGATTCTTGCACCTGATTTAAACAGAGGTAGGATGCTGCGAAATACGCCTCCTAGAAATGAACCAATTCCGTGCCCTCGCTGATAGGGAGCTCCTCTGTAAATGGCTCCTATGCCACTTCCAGCTTGCTGAGCATAATATTGTTGATAGGGGCAATCCATCGTTAATTAATCTTCTTAAAGTGTAGCTTTAAACTCAAAGTGCCAAACTCAAATGGCATGAACACGCCCGTTTCTGTTCTTATATCTATTTCCAGATTTTCAAATTCTTTCCTCATTACGGGCAAGTAGTGGACGGGCGAAAATATTACATCTTTGTGGCAGCCGTAATTATAACTATCTGAGGTTATGTTCACGATGCGAACAAGCGGGGCGAGAGCATCACCAACAAGTTGTGGTTCAACAATATCACAATAAATAAACATTTGTGATGGTAAGCCTACCCATATATTTGCAGGATGAACTGGGATTTTATTGGCAGCTACATTTGCATCCGGCTTGTACCCTATCTGAAGAGCAAGTCTGCGTGATAAACCCACTACGGGCAATGATGTTTTTAAAGTTAAAGATACACGTTTGGTTACTCTGTTATAATCAAATTTCAACAAAACCTTCAGTAGCTCGTGATTATTAATTACATTGATGATATCTTCTATATTTTCATAATTTCCAGCAGGTATACGAAAGACGAACCATCCGTTACTTTTGTATACAATTTGCTCAGCATCCTTAAAATGTGTGCTAGCATTTTCTAACAGTTGATCGCTTGTTAAAGAGTTTCTTTCTTCTTCATCGGGTTCAGTTGGCGGAGTTGTTCGATAATAAATCAGATTATCGGTTTCTGTCACTGCTAAGAATGAACAAGGGTACTGAATTTCAGCAAGTCCAACGACCCAATTTTCTGTTAGTCGTATACGTTTATGTAGTTGTGTTGTGAACTTTGTAGTTGTGTTATTTGGAAAATATTGCATGGAGCTGTTGCTGAGAAGAGTTAAATAAAATTCGTTTTCCATGTTCATATTTGTCGAAGTTCTGAAGCTGGAACCCAAGTGTTAAATTTATTACTATAACCTCGCCAGCTTACGAGGTACTCTTTCGACCTGCCACGCCCTCTCTCAGATATCACTTTGTCAATTTTAAATACTTTGTCTTTCTCTAACGTAACACCTTGCAATTCTTCTTCGTAAAAGGTTCCTTCTACGACTTCGCCATTCAAATCAGCAATTCTATAAACAGGTGGCTTTCTATTTATAACTTTACATATTTTAAAAATTTCTTCGCTCCAGTTTGTTTCATAACCTTTCTCGAATATATTCTTAGTTCTACTGATTCTAACATGTTGGTTCACTTTAAATTTGGATTTTCGTTCCTCCTCCACTCCTTTACGATAGAGATTGTTCCATACTTCTAATATATTTTCTTCATTTACGTTACTTGGAGGCATCTTGATACTTGAATGATATCTGTTATTATATGATGAAACTAAATCTTGTAAAACATCGAGATACCTGTACGAGTTTGAATACGTAAAGTATCTCCACATTCTTGTTTTTAATGTTCTATTGAATCGCTCTATTACAGCCGCTTTCACATCAGGGTTGTTGGTCACATAAAAATTGATGTCCTGCTCTCTCAAAAACTTTTGTACAGACTTGGCTACAAATTCTTTACCTTTATCTGTTTGAATTTTTAACGGAGTTGTACCGCAATCCTCAAATATGTCTTTGAATGCATTTATTATGAATTCTGCACTTTTCGACTTCAAAGGCCTCGCCCACGTCATTTTGCTGAAGACATCGATTACTGTTAATATAAAATTATTCCCATCGTTGTGCTTACTCAAACTTCTCATGTCACAAAGATCTGCTTGCCATAATTCGAACATATTGCTTACAATGTATTTATTTCGAGAAAATTTTTTTCTGACGGGTTTGTGAATAGTGTAGGCGTCTTGCTTTTTCAACCAATCTTCTACATTCGAACGGGTCTCTTGACCTTTTACAAAATTTATTAAAGAATTTACACCTGAATATCCGTTAGGGTTTGAAGGGTCATAATAGATAGCAGCCAAGTCAACCATTTTTTTTTTAAATTTTATAACTTAAGATTTTCCCAACCCAAAGTTTTTCGGCGTTTAGGAATACGTGGACCAGTAGGCGTTTCTTGAATGCTTTGTTTAATCACAGGTGTTTCATTTAAACGTCCCTCAGTATCGGCATCATAATCTTCTGGGTTCACTCCACTTTTTAAAAGTATTGACTTTGTATGCTGCTTATGAAATGTAACATTGCGTCGGTTAGGATTACCTATAAGTTCATGGGGTATATTAACCTCTTTCATAAATGTTGCAAGCTGGTGCCAGCCTGATGGATTTGTACTTTTACGCGGTCTTACTGCGTCGTTTATTAAATCAACAATATTTGAGGCGGGTAGGACTTCACCTTTTATAGTAACAGTACCGTTATTATCCCATTCCACCGAACCCGTTGCAGTTAATATGTTAATAAGATTTTCTGCTTTTTTTTTATACGTATCAGGCAGTGTCGCTAATATGTCGCCCTGGGAAACAGATCCTTTCTTATTTTCTATAGACACACTGACAGGATGTCTAGATTGCTCAGTGAAGTGTAGATACCTCTGCAGTACTTGATTATACTGAGTCCATTTATCATGATCGGACAATTTCGAATTCAAAACTTTGTGCATGTCCTCATCCAGTTGAGATAATATTTTTGGCTGTGTATTTTCAGAAGTTGTTAAACGTTGTATTAATTCGGGCGGTACGATCATCATCTTTTTAGTGTGCTGCATCTTCTTTGTTTTAATTTTATTTAAACAAACTCCCCAAAACACCAGTTATAAGCGGTGCAAGAATTAACGGCAACAACGAACCACCTTTCTGCACTAACAATTTCCTCTTTCTTTGTAGAGACTCACCGGGCTGCACCAGCTTTCTGAGGATGCTTTTGTGTCGAGTAAGTCGTCTTTTCTGATCGATACTTAAAGGAACCTTTCCTTTTAAAGTGTTAAAGATACATTCACAGATGCAATGAATTTGTTTATTACCAATCGTCTTCAAAAGAGCCGTTCGTTCCTTAGGTCCTAATTTTGAAAGAGCCCTCAGTAGCTCCGAGTTTTTGATTACTGTACGAGACATTATGCTTTAATAATTGTAAATCGGACGGTGTTGTTTATTTATAGGTCTTTTTGGGCAGATAAACATAGAAAGCGCCATCTTCTTGAAAAATTGAAGTTCTGTATCTGAACTCGTCGGGTGTTGACTGTTTTAAATCGAAGAATAAATAACCGTGAGCTTTTGATGTTGCATCTTGATACGCTTCCTGCACAAATTTAGGGTTTGTTGGTGAAATTTGACACGCTAGATGACGTATTTGTGCTGCGTCTCTGGGATTTTTAAAATATACGATATAATGGGCATTAAGTGAAATATCCCTTTGACCTCTACCCTGATGAAATATATTTTGTGTTATAAAAAATACACTTAAATTTCTATGATGGCAGCCTTTAGTAAATATGTCCACAACACTTCCATTTATCTCTCTCATTAGATCATCAATGATTATCAAATTTGGTTTGACCCCATCAAATTGTTCCATACTTGGCAGTCCTTGTTTGAATTCGACTATAGTGTTTAATTCCTTGTACAACGGCTGCCATTCGTCATAAAACCAAAACACTTTTTCAAACTTTATATTGCAGATATTACCGTTATTCATGTTCTTTAAAAAATTGTTTACAAAATATGATTTTCCGCATCCTGATGGTCCTGCAACTATTGCAGAAAAAGGATGTTGAAACTGAAATTCCATGTTTACTACTCTACTACAAACACAATACTGATTTTAAACTTATCGGTATGGCATTTTAAATAACACATTATTACAAAAACATCATTTAATACATATACATTTATTTATTTTTTATTTCAAGAAATTGTTTGATAGATAGTTTTACAAAATATTCTATTAAAGTATTCCAAATATACACTAATATTGCAACACATACGGCATAATTCTATCATCTACATTAACAGCATTTTGAATTTCAGCGATTACAAAATTTCTAAATTTGAAAACTAATTCACACAATAGTAAGTTCACACCATATTTTGTGTTTAAGGTATTCACTATCATGAAATCCGCTAAACACAAATTATCTGATTTAATAACCTCGTCTATAACGTTATCACGAAATTTGTTAAACAAACTTTTTAATTCACCATTACATTCGTTTATAGATTGTATTTTAGCAAAAATAAAGTCTTTCATTTCATTTAAGTTAGATAAAGTTGTACTCATTATATATAATCCAAACGATCTTGCACTGTTGTCTTTTGAAGTAAATTTACAAGTTTCGGGTGCTACACAACGTAGTTTATAATCTTGCACTTCGAAATTTAAACTACCGATTTTTAATTCCGTTATAATTTTAGTCAAGTCATCCATAAACTCTTTAAACGTGGTTTCCGTAAACGAAATGCCAGCCTCCACGCCGCTTTTCAAAATCTGAACGGTTGTCTGGAAGTCTCGGTAGGGATCCATACCAATACGTACCATTTTACTTCCACAACTGTTCAGCGGAATACAGACTTCATTCAACAAGCGTTTTCTTTCGTACTTTTGCGATTTATTGTTCGCCTCTGTAGAAATGTTTGTGACACCGTATGAAGGTTGGACAACTTCTTCAAAAGTGCGGAGATCCTCATCGGTGATCTTCCGCTCTGGCGATGACAACCCCCACTGATTTAAACATGATTGAGAAGTACCCTTGTGTTTGGCTTGCCTTTGCGCTGATCCCCGCCAAGGTTGAGATTGTTCTGGATAAGGTTTAAAACGCGATACCTGGACAGCATCCTCGACGTTAACGTTCTTTCGTTGATAAACCATATTCGAAATATTCGTTGCACCTCACTACATTTACTTTACTGACGTGTAAGTGAGAACAAATACCAATTACGTTTTGCTTATATATAAAATTTCGTATCGAAACTCTATATCAGAAATCGGTGAAAACAATGAGTCATTTTAGAAAGCTATTCTTAAAATTTTGGGGAAAAAACTATGTGTCAAAAATGTACCTAATTATGATGTATGAGGGCTGCCCCCGCCTGAGGACTAATTCAGTTTTAATATAAATAAAAACTTCTGTTAAATTAAGAATTAGAAAAATTTATAATCAAATGTCAAAATTCCAATTTAATTACGTGACGACATCGCCCCAGGCTTTTTAATTGATTATGCCCGCAGGGTTTAATTTTTTATTGGAATGTGCGGAATGTGATACGTCATTAAAAACTCATTAAGCCGCAGCCCTTATACTACTGCCGAACTTAAAAGGGAAAGTGGAAAGGTTTATAAAAGATAATTAAATGTTAATGCGAAGATTATAGAAGCAATAAAAGTAGGAAAAGAGGAAGATCAGAGTGGCAATTTAGAGTCATTTGATTAGAAAATAAAGATCAATTGAAAAGTACGAGGGTGTTCATTGACAGTGATATGACAATAAGTGAGAGAAAAATACAATCGGCAATTATATCAATAGCCAAGAAGAAGTATGTGACAGGAAACATAGGGAAAGTAGGATATCAGCAATTGATTGCAGACAACGACGTATACGTATGGAATAAGCAAAAAAGAAGTCTGGATCTACAAACAGATTCGGCTAATCTGGCAAAAAACTAACTGATAGCAAGGAGAAAGAGAAAACAATGATGCTAACGAGCTATGAATAATAAAATGACAAAAGATAATGAAGTAAGCAATAATTCAAAAAAAAAATTAAAAAGAAGGAAAGGGAGGGCAAGAACGAAAAGAAGAAAAAAGTTAGAAGAGCGAGTCAAATGGTGGCGTATGCAGACCATGTGGTATTAATAACTAAAAAATTACGAACCAACAGAAAGTTGAAGAAACGGCAGACCAAGATCTAAATGGTTTGAAAAGGTAAAAAGTGACCTAGACAAAGCAGGAATACACAACGCAAGGGAAGTGGTGTGAATCAAGCAGGAATGATAAAGATTGTGTACAAATAGTAATAGAAGTGTAGAAAGAGTGCAAAAGCGAAATGGGGATTGATCCACCCCGTGAAGTGGATCTAGAAAGCTTAAGCGACAATACCCCACCAAGGGGTGTTAAACCACATCTGATTTCTAGTCCCAGTTGTGGAATAAGTGTTTTTTTCGAGTAATGTCATCAGAAAATACTATAAATAGTATGAGGATACTTATTGAATTTCGTCAATGGTAACATAAAATAAATAACTCCCCTTGGTGATTCCATGTTATTCAGTCTATTGCAACATTTGCCCACCCTGGACCCAAGTGGTTTTGGATTTCCTCTTGCCAACTTGTTTTCGGTCGTCCTCTTCTTCTCTTGTGTATTTTTGAGTATGGTTGATGTTGAATATTAAATTGAAATTAAACTAATCAACAAATTTAAATTGTCTAATTATAGTGTGTCAGTACCAATAGCACTTTTCTAATAACTCATGACTCTCATGGGTCCTGCGTTTCTAGCGCCGTAGTGCAATGGCGCACTCCAGATGCAGGTACAACTGCTCCCTCTGGTCGAGGTATTCTTTTGCCTCACATTCGTACACAAATGTACTCATGTACTGATGCTTTCTAGTGCACTTTCTTTCCCAGTCACCAGGTCGTCAGGCGGGGGTACCTACCCAGGGCCCTAGTCCACCATAAGACTTCCTGGGATGGGAACGTCGCCTTCTTTCTTCTCGGCTTCTCCTGCGTTTCTAGCGCCGTAGTGCAATGGCGCACTCCAGATGCAGATATTGCAGATACAACTGCTCCCTCTGGTCGAGGCATTTTTATGCCTCACATTCGTGCACAAATGTACTCATGTACTTACGCTTCCTAGTGCACTTTCCGTCTCAGTCACCAGGTCGTCAGGCGGGGGCTACCTATCCAGGGCCCTAGTCCACCAGAAGACTTCCTGGGATGGGAACGTCGCCTTCTTGCTTCTCGGGTTTTTTACCCTATCACCCTGCGCTCGCACGTCCCACCCGAACCTCGTTATCGCGTAACTCTTCATTGTGTCTCTCTATCTTTGAGGAGCTTTACTGCATACGCTTTTAACTATGACAATCTTCATTATTTAGCACGGCATAAATGGGTTTATGATCTGAGAAGTAAGTTTCGTAAACTCCAGCCAATATATTTCTATTTGCAAATATCACATCTATTTGTGTTTTGTAATTTGTACTTGCAGTGTTTTCCTTTAACTTGCTTTCTAGGTTATAATTTTTTAATAAGTTTATAAGATATACGTCAGTTTTATTATATATGTTGAAGTTAAAATCTCCCATTACTATTACTTTGTCTTCTTTATTAATATTTTCAAATAAATTTTTCAAATTTCTTTCAAACATCTGTTTTTTAGTACCTGGAGATTTATAGCCACTAATAATATAAAATTCTTTTATTTTGAATAGTACCAAGTCCATGTGGCTGTTATTATCGTAGTCGTTTATATATTTTATAAATTCAATTCTAACTTCAGGTTTTCCAAAAATTGTTACTCCTCTTGATTTTCCTTGATCATAGTTGGTTCTGAAAATTTCTCGATATCCATTTATCGTTGTATTATTATTTACGTTGCATAACGTTTCGGTAAATAAGTATTAATATACTGGAGCGCATGTACCACAGGTCACTATTTAAACAATTAATCTTTTTATCCAAAGCGTTAATATTTTGGTATATTACGATAATCCCATTAATATTTTTCAAAGTTTCATAAGACAATTTCATAGTTTTTGTGTTTCGTAAGTTTTCCATTTCTACTAATACTGGATCAGTGTTTTTGTAAGTGCGTGGACATTTAAATTTTCCTATCAAATATAAACCGGTTAAGCTTGTCACTCTACTCATTGCCACATACATCATTGATTTAGTTACCTTCTTGCACTTTTCTAAATTGATACAAACTTCGTTGTACGTTTGTCCTTGACTTTTGTGAATTGTCAATGCTTCTGCACAAACTAACGGGAATTGTTTTCTTATCACTTGTTGCTCCAATTTATTCGAAATATTCAGAATTTGCTGACTTATATCTATAGGTGTTAAATTTAATTCGATACCATTACTAATCATGTAAGGTCTTTGAAGCATTCTTTCTTTTACACCGACATTGTCATTACAGAAATCCATAAAAAGTTTAAATGGTTCGTTAGTGTTTGGTTTAAGGATTATTCGTCTAAGTATACCGCAAGCTCCATTCACTAAGCCATCCTCCACATCAATATTAACGGTGACCATATATTTCAATCCAGTTTTGAATATTGTCTTAGTGGGTAATCCGTTAGTATCTGATATTTTCTTATTCTTCAGAGAATTTAATATTTTATTTTTTTTATATTCACTAATTTTTCCAACTATGTAATCTCTTGCTTCGGAAATATATGCCGTTTCTGGATGGTTATCTATTTTAAATTCATTATACAAATTAACTTCAATATTGGTTGCGTATAGTCGGATTGCACTATCTGGTATTTCATCGTTACTTTGAACAACTCTAGAGTTGACTAAGGAAATATCATTAGTTGTTAATTTTCCAACGGCTAAATTTGTTAACATTTCTATAAATGGCAATTCATTTCTTTGTCTCATTACTTTAGTCAATTCGTAAAGTTGAAATTCATCCCATAATGGGTTTCTGTCTATTATAGCAGAAAATTCATTTCCTTTGAATTTATATACCGGCGAATCCATTACAGGTGGTAGCTGGTGCAAATCCCCCACTACAATTACAGATACTCCTCCGAAAGATTCGTTTATGCCCATAATTTGCCGTAATCTAGTGTCCACTCGGCATAACAGTCTACTTCCTACCATAGAAATCTCATCTATTATCAATAATTTCAAATTGAATAATTTTTCTCGAATTGAATTTGCTATATCACTAGAAAGTGCTGGCATGTCGCCTGAAAATTGGGAAACCGGTAAGGCAAAGCCAGTATGTAGTGTGACTCCGTTAATTAAAAATGCAGCTTTCCCGGACGGGGCGCATAACAAAACTACAATTTTATCTTTATCGCCTCCTGGTAAGTTGTCAAAATAATGTGTTATGAGTTGATACATTGCATTTATAACAGTACTCTTTCCAACGCCTGCTGATCCACTCAAAAATATCCTTAAAGGCAATTTTTTTAGTTTTAAAACAATGTAGGGCATGCATGACAAATTCTTTTTGATCACTATTCAACGAATTTAATAATTCATAGTCTTTCTATAGTCACACGTGTCGGCGTTGTAAATCGTGTGCTGTTGGTGTTTTGTTTTGAAGCGTCGCTATGACCGGCTTGATCTAAAATATCAACTCTTTCAAATTGTCCATCATCATTATCTATCAAATTGATCATTACTATCCGTTGCCCGATCGCCATTTGCTATTGCTTCTAATGCTTCTTCTAGCCGTTCATCGCATCTTATAGAGTATTTATTTCGATTAGTTTCAATAATTTCCTGATTTTCAATAAATAGGTGGTGGCAATTTCTATTTTCTATATCACTGATTTCATTTCTAAATGGTAGGAGTAATAAAACTTGTTCTCGATAGTAGTTTATAGGATCCTGCGCAAGTTTTATAACGTCTGTATCTAATTATTTGTGATTTACTTCGTTCCTTTATTTCAATTTCTTCATCATCATTTAAATCATTTATATTCTTATACGATTTAAAGTAATCCGCAACGTACTCTGCTAAACAAATATTTTCCAGTGCCTTGGGTCGTTTACAATACTTTTCTATAATATCTTCCATATAAACATCTTCACAGTCTTGTCGAAGTAGTTGTAGCATTTTTTTATTTTTTAACATTACCACACGTTCTGATTTTGGACTGGTATTTATAAAAATTACTTTTCTGCTACTTTTAGAAACGGGTAATGATAACAGGCAATATGCCGCTTCTTGTGCTGACATTAAATTGCTATTCAAAAAAACATTTGCAATTTTTCTTAATTTCTCTTTTAATGTATTATTTCCTGTTTGCATCTCAGTTGCTGCATCTCGAAGGAGTTTTGATAATCCACATTCAATTTTACTAATATAATTCACAATATATGAAGCCAAACCATATTCTTCTAATACAAATTGTATATCCATATTTGCTTCAAATAAATGTAAAATATCTTTATTATAACAATTTATTCCAACTTCAAGACTGTTTCTTTTCAAGTAAACCCGTGGCTGTTTAAGTTCCGAACGTAATGCCGAAAAGTATTGCATTTCCGTTAAGTCCAGTTTATTTAAAATAACAGAAAATGGCATTAATTCTAGTTTCTTGTAAAAATAGTTCATTAAATCTTTTATTTTCTTCAAATTTTTTTCGTTTTCTTCACATTTTTCTTCTTCTCCTAAAGGGTGCAAGATTTCTGTGCGTGGCATGACGGGTATTGGAAAATGAAATCTGCAAATTTTCTTATGCTTCTTTCCCTTGTAGCATGTGTGTGTGTGCCTGTGTTTTTGAAGAGCAATATAAGGATCGTCTTCATTATATTCACAACATATATATTTATCAATAAAATCAATGCAAGATTGCTTTGATTGCATTCTGTTTGGGTCATATAGTGAAGAGTCTTTTAACCAAAGAAACATGTGTTCGTGTGGAGATCCTCTCATTTGGAATTCAACTCTTTCATAAGAATCTAGTACATTATGTTCGTTAAATATGCTATTCTCGGCAGTTATTAATTTCATAAATTCTAATATTTTATTATGGAAATAACGAGCACAAGTTACTGGATCGTTTCTTATCAGTTCTGTTTTCTCAAAATCACTCAGTTCTAATGCTTCTTTAATAGATAATGTTTTTTTTAAATTAACTTTAGCCAGTGAAATAATAAGTTCTGGCCATCTGCTTTCTGCAGCAGAAAGAGTTAAAAACAAAGTTGGTTTTCCGAGTTGCCTAATCATTGCCAATAAATCTTTTTTCTTACTTTCCCAATATGCTGGACTAGATCGAATTTCTTTCATAAATTGATAACCACAATCTATTTTAATCAAATTATTTACAAAATCTTGGTTTAATAAATTTCCCGCATTAATGTTGTCATTGTTTTTCTTGGTTTTCCGTAAACAAATATTAATATTTGCAGCACATTGTCGTTCAATTTTTTGTTTTGCCATAAACAATAGCCGACTCGGTACACAAGATCTACGGTCGGCGCGGCGACATTCTGACTTTGCTCTATCCGTATATGTTACATTTTTTGGTAATTCAAATGGATGGCCAATAAATATTTTTGGAAAACAGAGTTCATCAAAATTGTCAATTGCTTGCCAAGGAACCGGTTTCTTATTTTGTCCAGGTGCAATAATAAGTATATTAGATTCATTTCTATCCAAGAGCATTACTTCTTCGTTAATTTCTTCATCACCTTCGTTCTCTTCAAACTCTTCCGAAATATCAATGTTGGTAAGATGTTGATCTATACTATTAGGATCAACGATAAAATTAACTTCTTCTTCTCTTTGCTGTTCGTATCTATCAAAATAATTTTGTTCAATAGATATATCATTTTTTATATATAATGGAGTTTGTATTAAATATTGTAAGGCATCACATATAACTGCTGGTCTTATTGTTTCATACATATAATACGATCTATGTACGAAATGCCTTTTTAGCTGCACTTGAATTGTGGCCATGTCATTAAAGCTTCTAGGTAATATATGTAAACACTCGTTTATATCTATAGGAATATTTACAACTGAACCCTTTACTCCCAATTGAGGATTTATTGAGAAAGCTTTCAATGGACGCATTTGCATAAATGGAATAAAGGGGCTACACAGTCGTTCTTCTAAGGCTGATAAAGTTGCAATACATTCTGGAATAGCATGAAATTTCATTCCATTACTAGTTGCCATTTTTGGAATTTTGCATTTCGAAATATAATTTTTGCAAGTATTACAAATATATGATGAAGCGTAGTTATAAATTTTTGCGTAAAATTCATTAAAATCGGTTTCCGTCATTTTAAATTTAATTGATTCAGTTTTAAATTTTGTTACAGAATGTTTAAAAAATAAACCCTCACAGCAGCAGCATACAAATTCTGGTGTATTATTTCTTGATTTAATGAATTTCATTTTTAAGTTTGAAGTATGACATTTATTTTGCCCTAAAATATTACTTAAATTATGCCTAAAATGAATAATGTCATTTGTTCTAGATATTTGCTTGGATATTCTATCTCGCTCCTTCTCTCTTTCCTTATATTCTTTGTCCATTCTAAGTGTATTCATAATTTGTTGGTTCTTTTCCCTTTCTTTTTTTTTATATTCTTCGTCCATTCTATTCTTGCGTTTAAGTTCTTTGTCTTTTTCCCTTTCTTTTTCCTTATATTCTTCGTCCATTCTATTCTTGCGTTTAAGTTCTTTGCCTTTTTCCCTTTCTTTTTCCTTATATTCTTCGTCCATTCTAAGTGTATTCATAATTTGTTGGTTCTTTTCCCTTTCTTTTTCCTTATATTCTTCGTCCATTCTATTCTTGCGTTTAAGTTCTTTGTCTTTTTCCCTTTCTTTTTCCTTATATTCTTCGTCCATTCTATTCTTGCGTTTAAGTTCTTTGTCTTTTTCCCTTTCTTTTTCCTTATATTCTTCGTCCATTCTATTCTTGCGTTTAAGTTCTTTGCCTTTTTCCCTTTCTTTTTCCTTATATTCTTCGTCCATTCTAAGTGTATTCATAATTTGTTGGTTCTTTTCCCTTTCTTTTTCCTTATATTCTTCGTCCATTCTATTCTTGCGTTTAAGTTCTTTGTCTTTTTCCCTTTCTTTTTCCTTATATTCTTCGTCCATTCTATTCTTGCGTTTAAGTTCTTTGTCTTTTTCCCTTTCTTTTTCCTTATATTCTTCGTCCATTCTATTCTTGCGTTTAAGTTCTTTGCCTTTTTCCCTTTCTTTTTCCTTATATTCTTCGTCCATTCTAAGTGTATTCATAATTTGTTGGTTGTTTTCCCTTTCTTTTTTCTTATATTCTTCATCCATTCTATTCTTGCGTTTAAGTTCTTTGTCTTTTTCCCTTTCTTTTTCCTTATATTCTTCGTCCATTCTATTCTTGCGTTTAAGTTCTTTGTCTTTTTCTCTCTCGGCGTTCCTATAATCGTCAGAATTTCTCAGTTTCTGCATAATTAATCTTCGTTTTTTAGAACGTTGTGAACTGGAACTTGTAATTCTTTTTCTTTTATTATTATTGTCCTCGTGATAGTCAACTAGGTCTATCTCATCACCATAACTGCTTCGACTATTTTCTAGATCTTCGTCTATGCTTAACTCATTTCTATCATTACTTTGGTTAGTCTCTAGAATATTTTCTTGAAGAATAAATGGGGTAATAGAAAAAACATCTGTACTTTCACTCTTACTATTAAAATTTAGTGCCATTAATTTTATCATATTTTCTACACTATTGAAGGCACATGCAACGGAAACCCCATCTCCACAGTATACGCCCTCATCATTGCAACTGTGAGGATCAAACAGCCAATATTCGGCGTCAACTTTTATTATTGCCACAGATTTGAGCTGAGACGTGAAAACGCCATAATTATAACGAATAAAGAATCTTGTTAAAACTGAATGAAGTTGATTATTGTTTAGCACCCCTTGCATTTCATGATCGGTGGTGACTGGAACACAATTTATTCTTCGGCGCAAAACTTCTAAATCGTTTAGATATACTTCATCAGCAACTAAATACGGTGGATTTGGAGCTTGATTACCAAGATTCATTATTGAACGTTGATGTAAAAAGTTGCCAAAATTTAAAATATCGTCAATTACATCTGCATTCCATTGAGTTGGGCTCTTTATCAATGACATGCACAGTGCCATCACTGAATTACTTGTACACTGAGTGTTTTTTAAATCACCAAACCTGTCATTATTTTGGCTATAATGGCCTGACACTATTCTAATTAGACAAATTTCTCTTTTATTTACATTAAAATTAAATTGTTTGTTATTAATTTTTCTCACCATTGTAAGTGAGCTAGTATTATTACGATGATTTTAATGTTATTTATTTACTGATTCAGGTCACTGTTGGCAAAAAAAAACGAATTAAATATTGTTATGCTTATGACCTCTTTTAATTAAATTACTCTAAATTATATCAGCTTTTATAAAGTGCCCGGGTAATATTTGTTTATACTACTTATCTATAATTATTATTAATTAACTATATCTACAGGGTTAGATCGCTACATCCGAATTAAACTGCTACTCTGATATTAACAAATATTTAAAGTTCTAATAAACATTCATTTGTACGCACTCTATGCTGCGGTTTTAAGTAATGGGATTTTACCATATATTTAAAGTAATACACATATTAGGCCAGTCGATAAGTCTTTTAAAATGGCTGTTAGCGGGAGTAATTCCGGACAAGCTGGAATAAATTTTAATCTGTTCTGTTGGGATTCGAAAAATATATATTATTTTTGCACCCCTTGACAGGCCCGGATTTAACCGCTATGCTTAAAAAAAGGTCTAAATTTTTATATTTTTCCTAATATTAATGAATATCTCGATTAGTATCAACTTTTGAGCAAAATACGTAGTTGTCAAAATTAAAGAAGAGTAAATTCTCTACAAAAAATGTTCTATACATTTTTGTCATACATTCGCTTGTTTCGAATTCATAGGCGTCGAAATATATTTTTTTCGAGCATTTGCTTGTTACTTTCTTTTACGATAAACGAAGTATTGGATTCACCCCAAAAATTCTAAATTGAGTTTTCAACAGATCTTCACGTTTTAAAGTCTCTTGAACCCAAAAAACATTTTTTTGTTCATTGCTCTGTCTGTGTGTCTGTCTGTCTGCGTGTCTGTTTGTGAGCAGAATATCTCAAAACGAAAAGAGGTATGAGTAGGTGTTTACTCTTGTGATTCTTCAGTTTTTTTGGATTTTTTCAAAAACGGCTCTAACGATTTTTTTTAAACTTTACAATTTTATTAAATTTTTAATGTGTATTTGTCTGCGCTAGGCAATTTTCCAGTCGAATACCTGTAAAATGGGTTTCTTTTGTTTTCTTTTCCAATTTTTTTTATTAACTCCTATTTTAAATAGAACACCCAGTATATTATTACATTCTTGAATTCAGCTTAAAATTTTAGAGAAAATTTTTCTCTTGAACTAACGCTCTATTGTGTACGGTTTCTGTACAAATTGCAATTTTTGAAAAATTTTTACAAATGTTTGTATGTATGTATGTATGTATAATACTTGCGGTGTAGAAGCTGGTGCTTTATGTGCTTGCATCTGGCGGTACAATGCTCAACTTGCCCGGATTTGGGATACAAAGTTAAAGATTAAAAATCAAATTTTGGCTAATAGGCCAGTCGATAAGTCTTTTGAAATGGCTGTTAGCGGGAGTAATTCCGGATGATTCAATTAGGGACAACATTTTATTTCTGCATGCATTTAGTGGCTGCGATACTGTTTCCGCACTATACAGGCAAAGGAAAATGAAGTTCGTTAAACTACTACAGAAAGAGAAAAACTTACAGAAGGTTGTTCAAATTTTCAAATACCCAAACGCGTCCCCAGAGGAAATAGATAAAATGGGCGAACAATTTCTTCTTCTTCTGTATGGATCAAAACACTGTGTATCATTGAACAGGTATAGATACCAGTGTTTCGTACAATCTATTAATAAAAGTTTACCAAATCTAGCATCATTACCAGCAACCAACAACGCAGCTCGCTTGCACTCGTTCCGTACATACAACCAAATTCAGCTATGGTATGGAAACGAAAAATCACCTTTAGAGTCGGGATAGAGAAATTCAAAGAATGGATTAATGCCCATTCCCACTGTACAAGACGTAGCTCCCCAAGAATTACTGAAACTAATTTCTTGTAAATGCGCCAACGGTTGTAATGTATCTTGTAGCTGTCGCAAAACAGGTTTTCATTGCTCAGTAATATGTGGTTTCTGTCTTGTTTGAATACTGTGGACGTGATCGAAGTAGACGACGAAGACGACGACGAGGACTTGCATATCGATCTAGAACAATCAATAGAACATTCCCAAGATTATGAAGCAAATTCGGAACACGAGACAGTCAAAGTGATATTGAACAACCACCAACATCAAAAAGTCAAAAAAAAAAATGATGAGCAGTCAACTTCAAAAGAAACTTGAAGTTAGCAAAGTTGGAATAGTGGATTAGGCCTATTGGGGATAGCACTTAAAAAAACGAGCCGAGTACTCTACCTCTAGGCGGTGTGGAAGCGAGTACAAAGTAAGCGACATAATTTCTTTACATGAGTAACAGAAATCGTATATAGTACGAACAAGAATTTTTTGTCGCATCGAAGTCAATAATAATAAAAAAAAATCTGGTGTGATACACGCACACAACTTCCTTTCATAGTGATTTTATAATTAGCCAAATTTGATTTTTAATCTTTAACTTTGTATCCCGAATCCGGAGCAAGTTGAGCATTGTACCGCCAGATGCAAGCATATAAAGCACCAGCCTCTATACCGCAAGGTAAAACGAGGTTATCGATTATACATACATACAAGCATTTGTCAAAAATTTGCAATTTGTACAGAAACCATACAAAATAGAGCGTTAGTTCAAGAAACAAATTTTCTCTAAAATTTTAAGCTGAATTCAAGAATGTAATAATATACTGGGTGTTCTATTTAAAATAGCAGTTAATAAAAAAAATTGGAAAAGAAAACAAAAGAAACCCATTTTATAGGTATTCCACTGGAAAATTGCCTAGCTCACATCAATACGCATTAAAAATTTAATAAAATTGTAAAGTTTGAAAAAAATCGTTAGAGCCGTTTTTGAAAAAATCCAAAAAAACTGAAGAATCACAAGAGTAAACACCTACTTCCGGTTATGCGATTTCTTAAAAAGCTTACTGTGGCATCTGCATAGTACACAAAACTTATATATAAAGTTTAAACGTCATACCTCTTTTCGTTTTGAGATATTCTGTTCACAAACGGACACACAAACAAACAGACACACAGACAGAGCAATGAACAAAAACATGTTTTTTGGTTTCAGGGCACTTTAAAACGTGAAGATCTGTTGAAAAGTTAATTTCGAATTTTTAGGGTGAATCCAATACTTCTTTTATCGTAAAAGAAAGTAACAAGCAAATGCTAAAAAAAAAAAAATATTTCGACGCCTATGAATTCGAAACAAGCGAATATATGACAAAAATGTATAGAACATTTTTTGTAGAGAATTTACTCTTCTTTAATTTTGATAACTACATATTTTGCTCAAAAGTTGATACTAATCGAGATATTCACTAATATTAGGAAAAATATAAAAATTTAGACCTTTTTTTAAGCATAGCGGTTAAATCCGGGCCTGTCAAGGGGTGCAAAATTAATATATATTTTCTGAGTCCCAACAGAACAGATTCAAATTTATTCCAGCTTGTCCGGAATTATTCCAGCTAAGATGTACTTGTCGACTGGCCTAATACGATATTATTATTAGTATAATTTGATGCGCAATGATTTTATCTTTCTATTGATGTCATTACCTTTGCTCTGAGATAAATTGATGAGCAGGAATCAGCAAAAACGTTCGATACAATACAAGTGCTTAATGTTCGAGTTTGAGAATGGACACCCGGTATATTGAAGTATTGTTATCAATGATATCCTTACACTTTAATAATACCAAAGAGCGTCGATAAGCATGATGGCTTTAATTTTAACTGTAGCATTAATTTTTATAAATAAGTACATAATGTCTTAGTAACCAAATCTACATACATATTATATTGCGGTTTGCAATATTACAGGCTATTTATTGCAGCAAGGAAAATATGAATTATGGCAAAGCGAAACAGCAAAAGTCCATTTTACACGAAGCGCAATATCGCAGAACCGATCCCGAGACTATTAGGTTTTCCTGCCCGATAGGAATGACTAACATACGCGAAAGGCCAAACTTGTCCGCGGAATGAAGCAGATGACCTGTTTCAGTGAATGGTGCCCCAATCGTAACATGTTGGTAGATAGAGCGGCGGGAGAAAGGATTCTATCGTTTCATCAGAGTTATTAAAGCAGGAAGCGCAGCCTGACAGCAGGCACGTTTCCTGCTGTACAAAGGCTACTCACCCTCTGTCAATTCTCTCGATACATACAGGCCACTACTTCCACCCCGAAACAAAGAGCGCACTGCGAAATGCTGGCGGAATAAGCACATCGAGCACCGAGCAACGACACCTTAAAAGCGTCTATGGATTGGCTGGAACTTGAGTGCACTTAACTGACAGAAAAACGAGCAGAATTGTCTCAGGAACTTTGTCTTATATTTCTAAACAGTCTGTGCAGCTTGCGTCAAGGAAATGACTGAAGCGTATTTTTCAAGGCGTGTCTAAGGCTTAATAACTTAAACAATTTTAAATAAATTATGCAAGAAATTTTGAATTAGAGAATTGACAGAAGGGAATTGGAAGAACATAATTACAGAGAGAATATACAAAATTCAACACTCTCAGAATTTACGAAAGTGAGTTTTAAAGTTAATTCTAATGATTTTTTTAATTTTTCAAATGTAAGACGTTACTCGACTTTTTAATCATTTTAGTCTCACATGGAGCTTTTAAAATGTTAAAATGATAAAATTGCAAAATAGCATCAAAAGATATTTTTATATCTGAAAGATCTACCTATTAATCTTATTTTTTTTCTTCGGTGTCAAAAGGTATCTGATCAAATTTACAAAATTTTTAAGTTTGTCCTCCTCGATTTTGAGTTTCGAAAGCATTATTTTTCTAACACAATTTGTAAATTTTGCAAAACAGTTTTAAAATGTTAAAGAAAAATCTAAAGCAGAGATATGTACAAAGCGTGCGAGAAATACACTCATATAATTCTTTTAATCTTTGTAATCAGTTCAATCTTGTGTTTACGTAGTTCCGCTTATGCAATTTATATAAGAGACGTTTCCAAATTATGTTGTAAAATTGTGGTAACTATTCCAGTCCTCGAGAGTTTTAAAATCTGTGGTTGGGTCACTACCTTCGTTAAGAGAATTAATACAGTACTACCAAGCACACGCAAAACGCGAAAAATATGCGAACTAAATCTAAATTTCGGGAAAACTTCAATATAGTGTTCCCACTGGGTTTGACGTTTTCAAAAAAATGATAGAACATTGTGTACTAGGTACACAGAAATCTTAAACTGCAGCTAACCTAAAATGATAGCTCCTGCGCATGAGGCAGAAGTGGTCTATGATACTGCATTTTAGTCATTCGGAACTGGCCATCGCAAAATCGTACCTTTCATTAGTACTTTGCCAGTTCTGATCCGTAGAAACGACTGGTCGAAAGCCGCTGACTTGTAGAACCATTGCGCTTGCGCGAAAACTGGGGACGCTATATTGAAGTACAGCTTAAATTTAAAATAAGGGAAACTAAAGAACCAATAAAAAGCTTGGCAGGAGGGGTACATTCTAGCAAAAATCACAAATGTGACTTCGCTTTCTGTCTGATGGAAGCGTCTAATTTCTAGGTTTTCAAGTGCTGTTGTCAGTTATGTGGTGCTTTTTCAATTATTGTTAGTATTGCTCTTCTTAGTCATTTATTTTTGTTATTGTTTACCAATTTGTCGTTTATTTTCGGGCGGCTTGGTTTTATAACCTCAAATCGTAAGTATTAAATGTTTTCTAAAATCTTACTTTAAGCTGCGGTTATTTGTATACTTGTATACGTTAATAATACTTTGTAGGCATACATTTATGTAACACTAAATTCCGTCTTACATAAGGTTTCAATGAGCTGTAAAAAAAGAAAGCTTGTGCATTTCAAAGCAAGAAGTATGAATGTAACTGTTATAGAGTTACAGAATTAGCAGATGCAGCAACTTGGAAATCAACCTCTTTGATAAACAAGTCGTCAGGAATATACTAGAGCAAGTAATACTTAAAAAATTAAAATATTATTTCTCAGCATTGTCATTTAACTTAATGCTGGTAATGATTTAGTTCTTACTTTTTCCAGGAAGCTACTACTTTTTTAACATCTCCTAAGAAAAACAAACTGAAGGAAGACTAAGAAAATCGTACTCGATGATTTTTAGGTATCTGGAAATTTTGCGAAGAATAGCATCGAGTTTAAATTTATTGGTTAAAAAATGAATGAGAAAGTTAACTATATTGGAGGACGAGAAATCTTGAGAAAACATCTAAAGTAAATAAGCCTTCATCATAAAAATGTTATGGCAAAATAAAATTGCTCATGGCAAAGAATGACATTGTAGTGTGACATTTCAGTTATTTAAAGAAAATAAATGAAAACGAACAAGGTGCGAACAAAAAGCTTGTAACGCTCCTAGACGAAACATGAATTCATCCAAATTATGGAGTAGAAAAATGCTGAGAGTCAGATGATAAACCTGGCGTTTACTTTGTTTAGAAATTTCGTAGTATTTTACATTAACCTTCAAGATAATTGATAATTAAGCCATCTAATATAATATTTATTTTGTAAATCTTTTAGTATTGTTGTAATTGATTATTATAAAAATATGTATTTATAATAAAAATTTGAATCTCCCGCGTTTACGAATTTGTATAATTTTTCTACGGGGTGTACTTATTAAACGGAACTAGCGCCAGCCTTCCTTACTAGAAGTTTTCGTGTGCTTGGTGGCACTGTAGCAACCTTAGTTAATATGAGCGTTAATGCTAAGCTCACTGTTAATTATACCTAAAATTGTACGCCTTTAGAATTTTGTTCAATGGCTGTCATATCAAGGCTAAAAAATGGAGGAGAGGGGAGGGGCTATGAAGGTTTTCCGGAGTATATTACAACTTATAAATTTTTTAAATCAGAAATTTATTGATACAAAGTACAGATGATGTACCCCTATAATCAGAAACATTAGTATTTGAACTTTACAAGAGTAATCTTGATTTATCCTCTGTTATGATTCGAAAAGTGACAGGTTTAAAAATACCCGCAAATAACAAATCACATTTGAAGCAAGTATTGGAATAAATTTACACTACTGGAACTAAAAATGTAAAAATTTACATTGATGTTACTCTACTCTACGCAGAGTTGAATTGTCAATTTTCAGTCTAGACAGGTAAGAGATGACACTATATATTTTTTAGAATTTTGGGGGGAGGGCTTCAGCCCCTCGAGCCACTCCCCTGTCTACGTTACTGGTATGTTGCATCTCTTTCTACCCTTACGATGTAATTGTGTTTTTTGCGTTATTATCGCATAATCAAGGATTGACCTTAGATTTCTAGTTTCAGAAACCCAAGTGTATTTGGGTACCGATTTGTGTCATGGAAGTCGTTTAGTATTCTTAGACCCGCGCTGTATTCATATATCTCACATCTGCCTTCGACATGGTGTGGAAGGATGGGATGACGTACAAGCTACTAAAAACCTTCGTGTACGAAAATAGCTCGCCTAATTACAGCTATACTTTCCAACCGTACGATACAAGTAATTATAGGAGACAATATCAGCAAATCCGAAATAATAAATAATGGGCTACCACAGGGATCCGTCCTCGCTCCTCTTCCATTTAATCTGTACATTGCGAAACTACCGGCAATAACTTCAAGAAAATTCGTGTACGCCGACGATATCTGCATAGCATATTAATACCCATGTTTCTTTAATTTGGAGAGAGTACTCACGCAAGATCTTAGTCTATTGCACCAATTTTTTGCGAATGGCGCCTAACCCCAGTGCTACAAAAACAGAAGCATGCTGTTTTCATTTAAACACCAGAATGGCAAATCTAACTCTAAACGTCCAGATAAGTGGTCACTCCCTACCTTACAATCACAATCCACAATATCTTGGAGTGACGGTCCACAGAAGCCCTCAGATTGGTGTATTCTATTGCAGAATACTACTCTTCTGTTTGGTTAAATAGTGCCCACGTCAGGAAAATAGACACCGAGCTAAATCAAACCATAAAAATCATATCTGGTACCACCAGGTCCACGCCAACATACTGGTTACCCACACTAAGCAACATCTACCCTCCAAACATTCGTCGACAATGTAACCTTGTCAGATAATACAAAAAAGTTGTTATATATGGTTCACACCCTATTTATGAGAATCTGAAAAGAACGTTCTGAAGACCAAATCCAGGGGTCGTGCAGTAAAAATTGCACAAAATCTCAACTCGGAGGGCTTTGATGGACCAACCTCACGGAAAGATCAATGCACTAACCAAGTACGAGCCGTTTGGCATAATATTTTGGATATCGGGAAATCATCGCAAGGCTTCGATTTATCACGCAAAACCTGGACAGCCCCTAATAAGATCCGGACTGGTCACGGTAGATGCGGCAGTTCCTTGCACAAATTGGAGAAGCGACCTACCTCTGTCTACGATTGCGGGGAACTGAACCAAACCCTAAATCACATTACGTTTCAATGCCCACATAGAGCCTTCCAGGGTACCCCAGAAGATTTCGTAGATGCGACGGCTGCTGTAGTGGACTGGCTCAGACATTTTGACATTGAACTGTAGATGGATTTTTTTTATTCACTCACTTTTTTCTTATTATTGTAATGTATATGTACAAGCCTTACGCTAAATAAATAAATAATTCTTAGTTGATTTTGGGCCAAACGTTTCTACTCTGCTGTTAAAATCTCCTATTAGTGTCAATATTCTTGTCTAATTGAAATCTCGATTTATTAATACATTGTTCTATGACCACTAGCTCTACAACATTGTTACTTAAGATAATTTTATTATGTCTTACAAAGAACTTTTAATTCTTGTTGAATTAACAGAAACTTTTACTCGAAATGTGCAATAAGTCGCAATAAACATCATTAGCTAAAATGAAATTTATTTGAATTTATATAGTTGCAGACCAGGACTACTGATTTATCGTTAAAAAAATAAATTACTGCATAGTTATTTTGGATAGCAAAACTATCTAATTATTAAAAGTACAAGGATGAAATCAATCAAAAATTAAAACAGAATAGCTATACAAAATAATGTTCTAAAAAAATTAAAATTATTATCTTTGCATTGAAAATTAACAGAGAGCAATTTATAATTAAAAGGTAAATAATTGGAACAAACTATAAGATAGTCTGAAACAATATGAAAGTTATAAGCTGAATTAATATTTAAATAAGTTACTTGGAATTTGTCAGAATAATTAAGAAAAAGTACTGTATGTAGTAAAAAGTAATCCAGGATGTTAGTTTAAAACATTATGTTAAAAATTGAGGATTGCTATAGTAAAATTTATTATTAGATAACAACAGATTTCGATTTTAAAAAATGTAGATATAATTGTTTTGTATTAAGCAAAAGTTATAAAATAAACCCTTTTATAATCAAAGTCTATTAATGGTGTGATCTAGAAGGGTGCAAAGGACAAAATTAATTAATAAAAAATAGAATAGTTGACAATTTAAAACTGAGACATATTTTAACAAGAAGAAGGGAACTAATTAGTCAAAAAAGGAAGAACTAGGAATATTGGAATTGGTGAGATGAGTCCGTACTAAATGGGTTGATTTGGAGAACTGTGATATGGATTTTTGTCAATACGCAGATACCTGTAAATAATTTGAATGGGTATGCTGGCATATACTTATTAATGGAGTAATTATAACCTGGATCGGGGATTGCTGGTTCGAGTTCGTGCATGTTACAATTGAGGTGAGGACATCTGTGAATTGGATTTTCATTGGGCTTGCTGTCACAAATTCATTCTTTGGGTGGGTGTTTATGGAATGGAATAGAGGGATTGGATACCATGTTGGTGGTTGCTGTAAAGAGGATTACATCTTGGATTTAAAGTTTTATGTAATAAAGAATCTACCATCTAGGAGAGCTGGGTGGCTGTTGCAGCTGTAACGTGACACTTTGGCGGTGTTTGGTTCATTGTAGCACCATTGGATTCTAATTGAAGTGGGGTTCCTGATTAAAGATTCAAATACATGTGACAGAATAGCTTGGTTATATTTGTGCTGCTTTCTACAGGAGAATTTGATCTATTTTAAAAGAGAAAGATAACCAGGTATATGTAATTAATAAGCTTAATTAGTATTAACAGTGGAAAAATGAATAACTTACAATAATAGTTACTTTTTTCAACATACTGGAACTGATTTGTGTTAATTAAATATAAATTCAGCTAAGTGTCATATTAGTAAGTTGACAGTGACAGTTGAAAAATTTAAAATCATTCTGAAATAACTTGTCTATAGCCAAACATTTTGTACAATTATTTTGATAGAATTTTCTAACGCAAGTACCCACCTGAAATAAGATGTTTGTTTTAACCTGAGCTGGTCAAAGAAATAAATTAGAATATTAGGGCAAATATTTTATTTAAAGTATTTTGAAGTGAATGGATAGGAGTAATTTACCAGTCTATTAGATAATATTATAATATTGGCTTACATAGTAAGGTCAATACTATTTTACACTATTTTAATTATTAGATTTCTTATATTATAACATTTCCATTAATAATTCTAAACCTGATACGTTCATACTCCTTATATGCTTTAATAGAATGCATCTGCGGTAGAAGTCAACATGAGATACTTCTGCACGAATGCCAATAGAAAAGTAAAACCTCGGAACTGATAACATTTGACAAAGCAAAACATAACAAGAGCGGTATTTGTTACGGTATTAATTCATCAGATCGACATAGGTCGTATTGATTGTCCAAAATCGGGTACAAACTACAGGGTTCGCCGGATTTCCCTAGAAATCACAGATCTTAATGTGTCGGAGCAGATGTTGTTGCTCCGGCTACTCGCACTTAGCTCAGTCGGGAAGGGGTAGTTGGAAGACTTAAATAAAAAACCGACGGGGTACTTACCCAAAAGCTTGCTTAACAGAAAAAGAAATGCCTGAGCGCCACTTGGTTCTGATTAGGGGTGGCTAACGTGTCTAGAACCAAGAACAATACACGTAGCCTATATAGAAGTCCTCCAGGTACGTTGCTGAACACCTCAGCCTGTTGTTTACCAAGCCTCCTCCGAGTAGCCGGGTGACCTTGTCGTTAAATCACTTACCTTCAAGGCCACCGACACTAAAGAATAACAAAAGAACACTGACTGGCCCAAATCTCGGGTCTCGCTTAATCAAAAGAGCATGCTTTAACTTCACAAAATTAATTACACTTGGCCTTTGCCACACTGGATTAGTTAATGACCCAGAAGGGGTTTCAAAATTCATAAAAAGAATGAACTGACTTTAACAGGTTTATTATTTAAAGGAACAAATGACAGTTTACACAAATCGGTACATTAAAACATACACCCGGAGGTGAGTTTAAATTTAGTAATACGATATCCTACGTGAATATGAAAGGGGGCCCCACGAAAACCAAAATATATCTTAAGGGCTAGTTACAAAGACACAAAAAAACACAATATTATCCAAAACAAGTGACATAAAATGGACGCCAGGAATAAAGCCCCTGGTAAACATTAACTGAGACAGATCATAAGTCCTAGCGGACGTACGCAACGTTTATAAGCACTGACCCACAATAAAATATAAAATCGCACCTTAAGTTAGGCACCAGACTTATTTAGTTGATACAATACAAGGCGCCTACCTGAGTTGAAGTATGTAGTGTTAGATGCAGGTGTACTCATCCTCGTGGAGGCCTGGCGAGACGTGCAAAAGGTGTAGCAAATTCTCCAGAAGAGGCAGCAGGACCCGAGGGAATTGAAGACAGTCGGCAGCAACCATCATACGAAGAAGTGACAGCAAACAACACTATATTGGGCAGCGGGGCTTTTCTTTAATTAAACCCGACGTTGACACAGATATGCATTAAGCAATAGTTTTTTCCCGACTTAACAGGGAAAAAAGTTAGTTGAGGCTCTTCAGATATCGTTTCTAATCGAATCGGCAAAGAGTGCCAAAAGTCTCCCCGGAGACCAACTGTATGAAACGAAAATCGGCCAATTTAACAACGTCGAGTTAAATACACTTCCTCTGCCCACCGCGCATTTTCAAAGACACCCAAGAATTAATGTTCACTTCGAAGATTCGGGTTTAACTGCACTCGCCATTAACGTGCCCCAGGGCACTCGAAAGTCTGCACAAAAGTCGAAAAGGATTCACAACTTAATCACCACCAGTTAGCAAAAACTAACCCCGATTCGCGGCACAAGCTGCAAACCGGGGGTGCGAAAAAAAAACACCACCTCTAGTTTAGTCAAGTGCTGGGTACAGATTCCTAATTTCAAATCCGGATTCCGCGTGAAGAATACAATGGAAGAAAACTTCGAACTCCGAAGTCACTATTTCTACAGGTGCGGTTAACTAAGGGTTTATCAAACTTTATTTCCAATGGTCCCAAAGCTGGACGTAAAGTGCGTGGGCTGAAAGCACAACAAAGAAGGCTTTAACGGGTGATGCAATTGCTGAATTGGCAAGAACCATGGGAAGCCCCCAGTTTACAATGAACATTCCACAGTCCTCGAATATCATACTGATAACGACGGGTTCTACGAAAATATTGAAGCTATGACAGCCGGAAAGCAGGATAGATTTCTGAAACAGTATTTAAACACTACGCGGCAACCAGAGATTTATCGAACCTTATTTTCAAAGGCTAATTATCGAGCAGTAACCAGGTTAAACAAAGAACGTTCTAGAAGAGTTTGTTAATGCTACAGCGATTCTCAAAGGGTCGAATTATCAAAGTACAGTTTGCAAGAACTGCAGGCGTCAATTCCTTGACAGAAAACACTAAGCTCCAAGGCCTGAGTTTCGTTACTGCTTAACATAAAGAATTTGATTTATTTAGGCGTTCAACGCTTGATTGTCGAAACAAATACGCACTTTGTGCACTGAACGAAGAATGCTTGCTAAGACGAATTTGAATGTAACTGTACAGGGCCGTAATCAGTAGGAATTCGGGCAGAATATTTTTAACTAATTTCGTTAATGACAACCTATAGTTAAATTAACCGCATGAATAGCTTAATAACGTCGAAATCACTTAACATATTGTAATAAGATTTACAGATATTAGTACATTTTTTGTTTATAGATGCTCTGTAAAAAATAAATTATTATTAATAATTATTATCTTTATCGGTGTTGTTATGGACTACTTACCAAATCAATTTGAGTATCGTTAAGAGTTTTATTGCCGCACCCGGATATTACCGCACCAAGATACACTAAGTGCGGTTATAGATGATATTAAGCGCTCAGATTTTTACAAAACAAAGAATACGTTAAACCACAATTGGTCGACGAAGATAACATATTGAACAATACACGTATGCTTATGGCACTTAACGAGACTCGTTTGATTTCCGCAGAACTTGGCTCACCGCCTAGTTTTGGCAATCAAACTCGTTTCGTTAAGATACTCATAATCAAACTTGTATCGTTAATATCTATTTACGCACCAAGAGCAGAAACTATGATTTTAATCCCGTTGCTGAAGCACCAGCCTCTACACCGCAAGGTAAATGAGGTTACAGATAATACATACATACATACATACTGTAAGTAATAGCTGGGGCGACCGAAAGGAGCTAAGGAATTTTCAGTCGACGAATTATATAAGGTTTTCCTAACCGTAGATCTAAATTTTTTGATTTTGTATCAGGATAAATTGATAATTACCTAGTATCTAGAAGTTAACTGCTCTGTTGTCAGAGAAACAATGTTGTCTACGTATGTGTATCAACCGTAAATTTTATTTTATTTTTAGTGGGAAAAAGATAATGTTATTGATACTAAGACTAAAAATCTGGTGTGATACACTCACACAACTTCCTTTTACAGTGATCTTACAATTAGTCAAAAATTGCATTTTTAATTTTTAACCATTTGTTAAATTTTCAAAAATTACAAATTCTACAAAAACGGTACAAAATCGAGTGTTAGTTGAAGAGACAAATTTTCTCTAGAATTTTAAGGTGAATTCAAAAATGTAATAATATACCGGGTGTTTTATTTAAAATAGGAGTTAATAAAAAAAATAGAAAAAAAAACAAAAGAAACCCACTTTAGAAGTATTCAACTGGAAAATCACCTATCTCACATCAATACACATTAAAAATGTAAGAAAAATGTAAAGTTTAAAAAAAATCGTTAGAGCCGTTTTAGAAAAAATCGAAAAAAACTGAAAAATCACAAGAGTAAACACCTACTTCCGGTTATGCGATTTTCTTCAAAAGCTTGCTGTCTCATCTACATAGTACACAAAACTTATATATGAAGTTTCAACGCCATACCTCTTTTCGTTTTTGAGATATTCTGTTCACAGACAGACACACACACACACACACACACAGACAGACCAATGAAAAAAAATATGTTTTTTGGGATCAGGGAACTCTAAAACGTGAAGATCCGTTGAAAACTCAATTTCGAATTTTTGGGGTGAATCCAATACTTCCTTTACAGTAAAAGGAAGTAAAAAGCTTTAACTGATTATAATGGAAAATTAAAACTTAAATCATTGTTACTTATAGAAGCATTAACATCAAATTCTTTGTCGTTGGGTGACTTTCTTATTCAGATTTCCATTGCAACCTTCTCGAATTCCAGTTTGATTTTTTAGGTTCCTCGATAAACCATGTAGTTGTATCAACAAGCTTCCAAAGACTCGATGACGTAGAAAAGGCTAGGGTCGTAGCTGAGTCATGGAATTGCATTCATAACAATATTACATTTTCATTCTAAGTGCAACAGTATTTTTCTGGTTTTTAAAACGACGCGACGGTGTTATTCTTAGGTTACATAGCATTACATCAGCTTCGTTTTACAGAATGACAACTACATCTCCCATTGCAACATAAGAAAAGACTATTGTGAACACGAAACGTTTTGCAAATACAACATGGCAACGCCGTAGTTGTTTTGCCTCATTCGCCACTAAAAGCTTTAACGGAATGCGCTCGGCATTACTGGAAATATTTTCAGCTTTTAACTTGCATTAGAGTTAAAAATAAAGTGCCTTTTAGAAAATTCTTGGCGCTGTAAAGCGCGCTTCCTGCGGCGACTTGCACTTGCGCGCCGGAAATTGGAAATAAAAATCGGCCGAAGTTTAGCATTATTTCGGGCACCTTTGTGAGTAAACCAGTCAGCGGAATTTAGATTACGGCACAAAAGTGTTCAATCAGTCCGAGCGCGATCGGCTACATGCAGATTGAAAGCAAAGTCTGCTTGAAACAAGTTCGTGATGAATGTGTGTGCCAGCGTATCGCGCCCGCACGTTTTCAATGCAGAGTTCAAATCCGATTACATTAATCAAATTTACGGTGTTTCCCTGCAATATCGTTTACAAAGGACACATTTTTCACCGGAGACCTGTTTGCAAACATGACTTCGGCGCTTGCACTTAACCCAATTGTGGCGGAGCCGAGAAGAATTATCCCTTCGCGTTAACCTGCACATAAATCGCAGCAGATCTTTCCTTAAAGTTGTCTCTATGTTACAGTAAATTATATAGCAGTAGGAACATCGTACTGCCATTACTAACCTAGAATTTAGAGGAGGTGTTGGTTCTATATTGTTTTAATAATAATGCCAATTCTTGGCTATTTAGTTTCTTAGTCGCGGGTCACCAATTGGTGGTTTGCACCACTGGAACTATTATGTTGTTTATTACTGCAAAATTAAGTTCAGTAAAATACAACCGTTTGTGGAAAACAATAACATTCCTTTTATTACTTTAGAACACACGAACAAAATGCAACATATACAAATTCGCTATTATTAATTTAAAATACAAATACGAATTGTAAGTAGCCTGGTTTTCGATACTCAATTATTTATTAATAAAAGACTTTGGAAACTGACCTCGGTCCTCGACTCAACCAAATGCGTACAAGTCGTGATATTAAGTCAAGTGATATTACGCGAAGTGATCAAGCGATTTGATGTTACGTAAAAGTAAAAGTGATCCGAAGACCAAGCTACTTGCGTTTATATAGGGTGCACCTGAATGGAAGGGACATTCCCTATTCTTTTGAGTACAATAGGATTGTCCAGCTAAGCTCCCTTTTGCTGTAATGTAGCATAAAAAATTGAAATGACCTTCGTCGAAAAAGATTTTCCCTTTTCGAGCGTTCACTACTGTATTGTCAACCGCGGTTAACTTCCACTTTTCGCCTGGTCTATTGTTAGTTGGGGCAAAAGGGGTTTGTTGGCCGATATCATTGCGTTTACTACCTAGCTCTGGCTGTGCTAGAAATTGCATCGTGAGGTTTAGACAAGTTAGTTTTAATTGTTCAACTCTACGACACAAATCACACTTGACATTACCGATGTTTCTTATTGCAGGCGTACAACTAACTCTTTCACTAGACCTGTCACATCGCGAATTTCACTTTTACTACCTGATTTAGCACTGCACTTTAAGTAACATGTTAGTTTATGGCACGAATTACGTTTTTAGGCCATTCATCACCGCTACGATACAGCTAAGTCATTGTCAATACCTTAGATATACTTATTCACATAAAAAATCAAAAAAGCTTATAAAGGAGCAAGCAATATAATGGAAAAGTACAATAAGAAGAAGAATTAATAGCAATGGGTGATTTGAGCATCAAGAGAAGAAGATGCAAAGGAAAACATGCTAGGAAACTATGTTCTTTGTAAAAAATAAAACAGATGATATTAAGTACAATTCTGCCCACAGCACAATTTGTTGCTATCAAAGTAAAATAACTTTGAGATCTTAGAACTATAGAATTAAGTACAAACCACAACTAAAATAATTCAAGGGTAATGAACTCAATCACTTCAACAGAGTTAAGGTGAACTTAGTGATAGGAGATTTCAATAACAGTAGCGGCATGCGACAGTAAACAAACGAGGATAAAAGTGGGAAAGCTGCTATCTACTAGGCAAACTTGACTGACCTGGCACGTTAAACGGAGATAAACATCGACTCTCATTCAAGGGTAGTAATGCGTAAACGCAATATATCCACTAATACCAAATACCCAACACACATCTTGCGCTATTGACTAATGCTTACTTTAATGCTCTGCCTTGCCTTAGCTTAAGCTAATTATTTGCTATGCGAATTAAAAAGTTTGCCGTTGTGAGCATTGGAGGTGGAAACAGTCATGCGATAGGCCTGAATTCTTACTACAGCTCGTGTTGAGATGATTATGTCATCAAATAATGTTAACGATCTCTGAAAGTATATACTGATTAAGTAAAATTGGCATTTCAATGTTTAACTGTCAGATGGAATTTCTTTTGACGCCTTGATCGTTAAGTAAATGACGTTTGAGGTAGTCTGTATGACTTTAGTACCACAGGCTTAACTACAGTTGACAATTCGCTCTTGCTAATGCCCCGGTATAGCGTATTTAATGGAATATACGCATGATGTCTCGCATCGAATAACGTTTTCTATTGGATTCTGACCTGTTGCCAACTCTATTGCGTGAAGCTAGATGCTTGGCTGTGTTGAGATCGAAGCCACATTAGACACCGTGATCGACACTGGTGACGACAGATAAGCCACGAGGTTGCCTTTTAACTGACTATTGAAATTCTCTTGCGTATGTCGGATTTATTAAGGTTTTATTAAAGTATGGGTCATTCCTACGTGTCGTATGTTATGTGTATCCCAATTATTTACATATAATATAAATTTAGTATTATAATATATTAATATATGTATACCAGGTTTTTTCAAAGTCGAAGATAGAAAATCAACAATGTGCAGTAAATTTTTAGATATTATGGCATTATTTCCATACTTCATCAGTAAATATTATTCTTATTAGTATCGTTTGATGAGCAGTCATTTTATCTTGCCGTTGATGTCACTATCTTTTCTGTACGTTAAATTGCCGAACAATAATCAACAAAAACGTTTAAGACGATGTTAAATTCTTTTGTTCGAGTTTGAGAATAAACAATCAGTGTATGGGCATGAGAAACTGCCTCCTTTACATTATTTATCTGTATATAGTAAAAATCTAATATTACTCCAATTTCGCCACATTTATGTCTTGTTCGTAATATCTGTTATGGCTTATCAAAGAGTTTTCGTTTGAAAAAAGCAATTTTGAGATATTTCTTTTCAATATAAGTTGCGGAAAATCGTTCAACCTCGATTTGCGAGCTGTTCAATAACCAAATTGGTGGCGTCCATATTCAATTTTTGCCAGTTTAGTGTTATCCTATCCTTTCTTCTGGATTGGCCGCCCGTTGATTACGGAACTGTTTTGGGTATTCACTGCTCGAAACCCTACTTACATTGAAGTGTAACATAGTTGACGTTGGTATATTTTAGTGTTATTGTGTGCTGGAACGTTCACCAGCTAAGAATATGTTAAGTTGTTGCAACAGTCCTATTCCAGAGTATGCCATTTAGACTAAGGTACAATATCAAAAGGGCTAACTGGCTCAAACTCCAAAAATTGGTAGATAAGGCAATAATAGAATTAACCCCTATGCTTACCTCTTATGACATTTATGAAGGCTGTGAAAAAATGCAATCAATTCCACGGGGCTGTAAAATTAGCTACGTCCAAAGTCTAACACCAGAGATAGAAGACAAACTGCAGAAGTGATTAGCACTTCTCAAGGATGACCCTATTTCAGTACTTCGCTTTTGCTTGATCTAACCAATTAAGCTAACCGCTCACATTGAAGCGGGCGCCAAGGTATATACTGGAATGTTTATCGTAAATGCAGCCCGGCGTGACTTCTTTTGTTCTTAAATCTATTGCCGCTACTTGCTGCATCCTGCTAAGTTGCACATGTTTTATTAGTTAAGTAATACATTTTACGAATTACTGTCAATTTTGAATATGTTTAATAAGTTAAGCGATGCATGTTGTGAAATGTAGCAGAAAGTTGTTAACGCATTTGGTCTCATATTTCATTCGAGTGAGGCAAAACGCAGATAAGTTAGCAAACGAGAGGTAATTTATATTTTGGACCTGCGCAGTAGCCGAGGGGAAAGCTTTCTGGTAAAATCCCTTCATTCCAATTTCGACAGACACATCAGATAGTGCCCATATAAATTACACAAATTTGTCCTCCTACTTTCCCACATAGAATTTGTTTTTTGTCGTTTTTCAGCTTACGGCCCATCCATTCCTACTGACCTAAACCGTGCACTTTTAGGCGTGTTACCTGTCCTAAACGGAGTGTAGAGCGTACTTGGACTTAAAATATGGGAGTTACCTGATCACGAAAATGTTATAGAGTCAAAGAAGGTATTTTAGTGAAAATTAACCGTTGATGAAGGGATCGAGTCATGAAATCAAAATATTATACCTTTAAATCGAATATCAAAGACAATGCAAAGCTTTGTGTTCTGTGACAAGACCAGAACAATTAAAATTAAGTTAACGATGGCAGTGTAGTTTATAACTTTTAGAATAAATAAGAAAATGTCAAGATAATTTGTGCTGAACTACATACTTATATGACATTCTGCCGGAACATATCAACGAGTCGCCGTTCCTTTTAAACATTACGATCTTGATTAGTTTTGGCTGCCTGTACTAATTGAACACCCACGCTACTTAATTTCTGTGTGAGATATTGGAGAAGCTTAACATTCTCGCAGCATAGAACGTATAACATATATTATTTCCAAGAATTCAGGATTATAATTTCCTGGGGTTATTCCAGCCCGACCATAGGAATACATATCTTAAATTAAATTGTAGTTACCAGGGTTGCAAAGTGTCAGAACTGGGCGCTGATGTAGCACCCGAACTTGAATTTCAGCGAATCCAACCAATGCGTTTAAGTTGGTCACTGAAGCTGATTTTTACTTCGATTGAAGTCAGCAGTTTTGTTCAGACAATATCCTTAACAATAACTGCTAATATACACTACCAAAATATTGTTTTTATAAAATTATTAAATTGCTTCAAGTTTATGAAGTACCAATTGAACGATTTATTGCAGTTGTTTCAATAAATCGGGAAACGGTAATATACAGCTACCCTATACATAAAGAGAAAATTTTAAACATGACTATGGCATTTTTATTAAAACTCTTGACAGGAAAAGCTGTATTAGAATGGGATTTAGTATCTGAAACTATGAATAATACTGGTTAAACTTAACGAATAAAAAAAAATATCTTCTAGATCTAGATGATGTATATGTTCCGACAAACACAAGCGAAATAAATAGCAAAACATCATTTTCAGGACAGATAGAAGAATTTTGTTTAATATATATTAGCGAGACCAGTATACAAAATACTATACAGGCTGATTTGTAATTAATTAGGGCATGTAATAGGCACTATTTAGCTATTGTCTATTGTTTACTGTCTTTTGGTATGTAATAATCAAAATTAAATAACAGCACTGATATCATATGCTGGCCAACTCTGGTTTCCTTAATGTGCCCAACGACGTAACTAAATATTTATTATTTCTATTTTTAATACTCAAGATTTGTTAATAAAAGAAGAGATACCAACATCTCATTCGATATCTTTACTACAATAAACAAGCCCGCAGGAGTTTTGAAGGGTCCCATGTGATATTTTTCAGTTTAAAAGTTGAAAACTTTCTTAAATGGCTGACTACTGGCGAAATTACCCTTATAATTTTGAAGCAACACCTCGAATCTCTGATTTTAGCTAGTGCTCTATAGTGCGACAGATCAAGAGTTGCCCAAGGTCGTAATCTCCTCATTTGCGAGCGCACAATCGCGCCATTTTTGTAGCGATATTAATTCGGCATGGGACTCGTATAAACAGAGCACTGGAGCGAACTTCGCTGTGTAGCATTTTATCGCGACATTTCATCACTTTTAATGCCCGAGACATAAACAGCACTTGCAGCAAAAGCGCAGCGAAGTCGAACTGCTGCCTCGCGAGGATATCCTTCAGCCCATTTTTGCTCCTAGAACCAGGAGTACCATCGAGGAGGAGCCACTAAAAACTTCAAACGCTCGCCGCGCGGAGGGCACCTCTGGGACCGAATAACTTTATTGCCCTTTGCATTCGCCCTAAAACGCTAGCCATCAGCTCCTGGATAACTCGATACTTTGCATGGCGATGCCTTGGTTATGCGTTTGAGAAAATCGCCATAATGGCCGCCCACAAAAGGGCGCTAACGACTGCTAAATTAAACCAAAATCAGGCCCATTCATGCACTCTGAAACGCGCTAATTTTGGGGAAATTATCACCTGCAGAGGATTTCCAATTAATAAGGGGAATTATTGCTGTTGCCTACAGATGCACCCTTTCAGGGCACGTGGCATGCCTGTCTAAACAATTTTATTGATTTCTAACGATATTTGAGATGCTTCCTGATCGCTACCAAAATCGGCAATAATAATTAATTCCGGTGATTAAGAGCTCACTACTGCCACGTACTTATAAAGAACCAAATCAAAGCTTCTAATTAATGCTTGTTATTCTGCCAAGAAAATTGAAACGCGGATATAATTTTAAAAAATCTGGTGTGATACACTCACACAACTTCCTTTTACAGTGATCTTATAATTAGTCAAAAATTTCATTTTTAATTTTTAACCATTTGTTAAAAATTTTCAAAAATTACAAATTCCACAAAAACGGTACAAAATCGAGTGTTAGTTGAAGAGACAAATTTTCTCTAGAATTTTAAGGTGAATTCAAAAATGTAATAATATACCGGGTGTTTTATTTAAAATAGGAGTTAATAAAAAAAATAGAAAAAAAAACAAAAGAAACCCACTTTAGAAGTATTCAACTGGAAAATCACCTATCTCACATCAATACACATTAAAAATGTAAGAAAAGTGTAAAATTTAAAAAAAATCGTTAGAGCCGTTTTTGAAAAAATCGAAAAAAACTGAAAAATCACAAGAGTAAACACCTACTTCCGGTTATGCGATTTTCTTCAAAAGCTTGCTGTCTCATCCACATAGTACACAAAACTTATATATGAAGTTTCAATGCCATACCTCTTTTCGTTTTTGAGATATTCTGTTCACAGACACACACACAGACAGACAGACACACAGACAGACAGACAGACAGACCAATGAAAAAAAATATGTTTTTTGGGATCAGGGGACTCTAAAACGTGAAGATCTGTTGAAAACTCAATTTCGAATTTTTGGGGTGAATCCAATACTTCCTTTATAGTAGTAAAAGGAAGTAAAAATTTCGAAATGTGAAATTAAAAATATGAGTGCAAGTTTTATTAAATACAAAGAAAAAGAATTCAATTTTGCCATTTTCGAGAACTCAAGAATAATTAATGCTTTAATTCTAAAACTCTAAACATATCTTAGGTTTTCTCTTCTGGTCCCCTGCCAAATCGATGCACTTGCCAATCGATGTTTCAGCTTCATATTCCTTTCCTTATGGAAGTTCGCACCTTGACCTTTTAAGCATGAAACTACCTCAGTTTTTAAGCTGTCGTATTCCTTGCAATTCGTTCCATGAAGGTGAGATTTCAATATGCCGAATAGAAATAAATGCGAGGGTGGGGAATGGAGCAAATAGGCTGGTTGTGGAAAGATTTTTTAGTCCAGTCCAGCCGCTTTTGAGATCGCATTTGTACGACGACGCATTGTCGTGCTGTAGAGCACGGGTAAGATCATGTCTTAACCAGTAATTCTCATCTACACCTTAGTCCACCCTCCTTATACCTCTACCCTCTACCAACCTGCACATGCCAGAGTGGTAGAGTATGGCCGAAACCTCCTTAATAATGTTAATAATGCACATGACTGAAGCCATCGGAGTAACTACATTATAGTAATGGGTTGTAGACATAGTCCGGCCACCAAATAAAAAACCAAAAAATATCGCATTAAGTTTTTTTGTCGATGTAATTTGTTTCATCAAGTAATCTTTTTCACATATTTGAATGATGACAAACTGTCACCTCTGGGCAACTGAAGATATACACTATTTTCAATAATATTAGAAAGTTAGTGAAATCCTGAATAGGAGTATTTGAATATTAAAGGTTTAAATCGGCAATGGGAATTGAAAAACTGTTTAAAAGGGCCGATTTAGATTTTTAATATATAAAAAATATTTTATTCTGGAAGTAAAGCAGAAATTTAAAAAGTCAAATAAAGAAACATCAGTTTAAAGTTTAGACACTATAGAAAATTTGTCGAAAATTACTAATCTTCAATGGAATCAGCAAGTTCATAGTCGTCATCCTGATTTTCATCGTGGTCTTCACCCTCGTCTTCATCATTATCTTCTTCAACTTCAGCAGCATTAAGTCATTACAACAACCATTCGTACTGCATAAGCAAATCATTGTGTAGAGCAAAGCAGCACTTTTGCAGCCACACCTTATAGTCTTGCATGGAGCGTTGCTTTTATAAGACCATTTAATCAGTCTCAGAATGTCAGGAGGTGCAACTTCTGTGTTCTCCGGCAATGTTATGGGAATTAAGCATCTTGTTTTCATCCTTATTGAAGTCGTAAAATAGTGTATTCAAATCTGGGAGATCAGAGTCCAGTGACTGGTTTTAAATACACGTTTGAAGGTGAACACGCTTTACATTATTTGTGAAAGCCGCATCTGTTGGAGATAGCGAGCAAGGAAGGGGCAGGTGTGACCTATCACTTCCAATTCTAATTGCCCATAGTTTCACACGGGCACCTGAAGCTGAATTGCACGAAGATTTACCATAGCACGCAGTCATGAACTTTGATGCTTGTTCTATAAGATCAGAATGATTAGCATGCAGCTCTTCTACTATGGATAAAAAGTTTCAATTTTTTAATCTTTTGATGACTACTCTTTCCAATACATAGCAGTTGTATCACATCCTCTAATAGCATGCGCTGCAATAATATTATGTATTACGATTTTATGTTTCACAGCTCTTGCTTTAATGTCTATTACTGAACGACCATGGATTGGTGATTTCATCAAAACCGAAGCAAATATTTTCTTCAAGTTATAATAGTATAGAAGTAGCAAGAAAACATCAATGTCATCTGATATGACAATTACCTGTTCATGCTCATCAGCAGTTTCCTGGATTGCTTGTAGAACAAGGATCGTGTCAGCTTCTTCCTGTGTTGTTCTAAGGTCTGGCCTTCGTTTTATTTCACCACAATAAAGTTCATACGGCTGTGCGTCTCCACCTGTTAAGACTAATTTGTGTTTGTACGCATACCCGGCATTGTATGTGATATCATTGACAATGCTGCAGCATATGAGATTTATTAACTGTTTCTTGTTTTCTGTTGCACTCATAACTTTGCTGGCTCCTCTGGCTCTCCTTGCTCTACTGCAATATTTGGTGCTATACTGTTTATATCTATACTACTCCTTGTTTCGTACCTACTATTTCCGCAGCCTCACGTTTTATTTACTTTGCTAGTTTAGTTTCAGCTGCATTTGTATCATCGTCGTCATGTTCAGGACTTAGTCGTAAAGTTAAGGCTGCCTTGTTGGGAAAAGTTATAACATTAGTAAATCCTGGTGACCACAGCACTATGAGATCGCTGCATTGGTCTTTGAGCGCTTTTATCAAATTTGATCGGCTAAGTTTACATCCTCCAGTATCAGTATAAAGTTTGTGTAGTTCCACAGAGTTCCAGATGAGTTTTATATCTGCCAAAAGCGCACGGTTTCGTTAAATGAGATATCAGTTACTTCATTTTCTTCACACTTAGGTTTTGCAAATTCAACTGCATTTGAGCCCATCAATCTGTTGCGACAGTAAAGATGGTATTCTGCATCTCCAGCTTATAAGTCGCTAACACTACCAACCAATTGGACTCTAACTTCTGAAGCCCCACATGTCATTTCTTGCAGCGTAACTTTCAAGTATAACGGTCTTGACTTATTTTTCTTCTATCTGTCTTTCAACTCTCGAAACGGAAAGGCTGCCCTTCATCTATCAGGATGTCTTGTATCTTTTTCTAGTTCACAATTCTTGCCACAGAAGATGCAATGTTCAATAAATGAAATGGTTGCATTCCAATGGGCGTTGTATATTCAAATTTGAGGTACTGGCCTCTCTACCAGTAAATCAAGTTTGAGATCTTAATCTTTTTACATGAATTTTAGATGTGTATGTAGATATGCAGCTTCTATGACATAGTATTGTATAGCCCCATCATCACTAATTTTCTCTTCAAGTTCTATGTATCTGTTATCGAAATAGTTTTTAGTTTTTTAGTTTGCACTTTGTATGCGCTGAGTACCAGCCACTGTAAGTTTTTTCTTTACGATTGCTACAATCAAATTTCCACTTAAAATAGCATTTGTCTTCCATTTTTCACTTAATGTTTTTATTGCAACAAAATCTGAAATAACAGAAACCAAAAATAGAAACAATTCCTTTTATATTTCTATTTCTGGTAGTTTACACATCTCACTATAATATGAAATGCCCAAAGGTGACGGAGTGTCATCATGAATTTTCTTGTACTTCATCATGTCCTAAAACATATTCATAAATCAAAAAAACTTTTGGCGGCCGAACTAACAAGAAAAAACGGAAAACAAGATGGAAAACTACTGCTTTGGAAACAGAAATAATCAAGGAAAACTATTAATGGCGTACCTAAAAGAACAAAATCCGTATGGGATGAACTCCCTTTTCCTGAAAAAACCTCAGTAAAGATGGACATGGATGGAACCAAATGGAAGGACAAAAGGTGTAATAGACTACTACCTACTAAAACCAAAGAAATTGTGAAAGACGTCACAGTGCTGAATAACTTCAATAAAAGAAGAATTATTAATCCAACAATAAAAACGAATTGAAAAAATTATCCAAGAAAACGCAAACCTGAAACTTATGAAACCAGAAAGAGGTAAAAAGAAGATTACAGGACTAAAAAACTACTATAAAAACCTGTATGAGAGCAATACCCAGCCATTTGAAGCGTAGAAACATAATCTGATGAAGAAGATCATGAACGTCAATTCAGAGGATATACCTGACATAACTGAAGATAACATTGTAAAGGTGGTTAGAGACATAAAAAGAAAAAGTCCCGGCCATAGACAAAATAATACCCGAACACATAAATGCCTCTCGGAAGTTAATATACCAGACGGATGGAATGACTCGTTGAGCGTCCTAATACATAAGGAGTGATACCCATACAATCTCTAAAATTACAGGCCAATATCGCTCTTACTCCAACTATATAAATTACTGACTAAAATAATAACGAATAGGCTAACAAGGAAACTAGACGACTACCAGCCCGTTGAAATTGGCTTTAGAAAGGGATTTAGTACGACAGACCATCTACTCACGATAAAAATTCTAATTAAAGAAGCCAACGAATACAACTTTCTACTCCACCTCGCATTTATTGATTGTGAAAGGGCTTTCGACAGCATCGAGTTCTGGGCAGTGGAAGAAGGACTAATTAACGCTCGAATTGACCACAGATACAGAACCTTACTACAAAACATATATAAGAAAGCAACGATGACGATTCAGATGGATGTATTTTTAACAACAAATCCTATCAAAGTGTCTAGAGGACTAAGACAAGGTGACACGATATCACCAAAACTTTTCTAGGCAACCTTGGAAGACATCTTCAAAAAGTTGAATTGGGAAGATATGGGTGTAAACAGCAATAGACAAAAAACTAAACCTTGAGATTCGCAAAAAACGTTGTCCTAATATCCGATAAATATAAAGACCTGCAACAAATGCTAAACGACCTACACACAGCATCGCACCACAGAAGCCTTAAAATAAATTTAAAGTAAAACTAAAACGATGACAAACGCACAGAAAATAGACAATTCTCAGTAGAATCAACTCCCATAGAATAAGTCGGAGAATATCTCGAGCAATCCATCAACCCCACTAAAGAAAACCAAACAACTGAAATAAATAGAAGAAATCTTATGCCATGAATGACGTTCGGCAAACTATCGTATTTGCCTAAAAACAAGAAGATCCATATAAAATTCAAGACTAAAATATTTAAGAGTTGTGTGCTCCTCGTCCTGACATATGCAGCACAAACCTGGACATTAACCAAAGCAAACCTAGATAAACTAACGAAAATGCAACTAACCATGGAACGGAAAATGATAGGGGTGGCATTGAAAGATCACAAAACAAACACCTGGATAAGAAAAATTACAAAAACCACCGATATGATAGAACAAGCAGCAAAATTGAAATGGAAATGGGCAGGACATAACGAAAGACACAGAGACAGTAGATGGAACCATCTCGTACAAAGCTGGTGCCGATATGGTGCAATAGAGGAAGACCCCAAATGAGATGAGTAGATGATCTGAGACGACACGCAGGATTGATACGGAAACAGACAGAAAAATATGGAGAAAACTAGGGGAAGCCTATATTCAGAACTGAAATTCGGAATGAAAAGAAGAAGATAAATAAGCATTCTATTTTGTAGTAGTCCATAGCCTAATTGTTGATCTTGTTTGTGCCAGGGGACTGAAACCTTATTCATATGTAAAATGGTTTTTATCGATATTTTTAGTATTGACTAAAATTTTAATATGCTTAACGAATGTGCATCGTACAATATTTTATCTACAATAAAATCTAGAAAATATAATAAATATACTTAAAAGACTGCTTTAATTGTAAATTAGGATTACTACAATAAATAACAGTTGGATGGATTACTCGTTGCCTGTTTCTCGTATTTTAATGAAGATATCGATGTTTTACACTGCCGATTTTAAAAAAGTAGCTCTCTTGCGCTTTTTCGTAAATTTGTATGTCAACATAACTTTGAATATCTAACATTTTGGGTATATTTACAAGTGCTAACAATTTTGCATGCAATGCATTGGAAAAGTAGGTGTTCTTTCACGCTTCGTAATTGTTTAACTCGCTTTGCTCGTTGGAGAACATTTACGTTGTAGAATAATTCTGTAGAATATTGTTTTCTGTGTTGTCTATAACTAGGAATGGTGTTCGTTTATGTTCATAATCATAATATTTTTATGTTCAAACTGCATTTTATATCACAAGAATTATTTTCCGAAATGCCCTAAATATTTTGAATGAAAGAATGGTATTAAGAATTAAGGATTAAAACATGTCTGAAATTTCGGATCAAAGTTTATTAAAAGATAAAAATATAAGTATTGTTTTAACAATTATCACTGAATATAAGGGGTGTTTTTGAAATGATGGTAAGTATTATTTTCAAGAGCACAAAAGTAAAACAACTTAAAGTGTATGTATAATATATACATTTGGAAAGCAATCAGTGTTTTTGCAGATATATGGTAATTTGTGATTGCTTTTATTTGAATATATAAACCACAGCAGGTTCATATGGAGCAAAATCCCTTGAAGTATTATTCAACCTTTGAATACTTTTAGACGTATGCCTTGAAACTCTTTTCTACATACAAAATAAAAATACACAATATTGTAGCGTTGTATTCTGACTCAGGCTAACATTTTCTAGTAATTTCAATTTATGTTCAAATTTAATTATCCGCTACCAGATTTTCAAATACAAGGTGTTTCATAACGTACGGAGGAGACTGAAAGGGTAGCTAGACGGGACCAAAATAAAGTTATTTTCCTGAAAAGCTTCTGACCAAAACCCAACATCATGAAAGTTACAGCAAGTTGAAGTTGAATAAATTAACGAGCATTCTTTACAAACTGAAGTAGTAATTTACGTTTTAAGTTCAAGCAGGGGATATTTGAGAATTAACTAAATAATGTTGAGTAAAAAATTAATAAAAAATAAATAACATAAAAATCACGGTATTTAAAGTTTTCTCTTAAATGCTTAAAAATTGGTGTTAACTGATGGAGAACCGCTGACTATTTACTAATTAAAAAGCAAGTAGTAGTATAAATTTGTTAGAATGTTACTTCAACTAACGTCAAACTTAAGATACATCAGCTATTAAGTGTTTAAATCGACTTAAATGGCTAACTACAGTAACGAAGAATATGTAGATATGATTATTATGTATGGAGGTGTTGAAGGAACTCTGCATTTGCAAAACGTATGTATTCGTAAATATTTCCAGATCACCAAGAGCCTTCTGAAAATACTTTTTTTCGAGTAGTCCAATGCGGAAGAGGGACTGGGAATTTACAACCTAAGAAAGGTCATGGTGGCGGCAGACCAAATCAACATGGGGTGAATGTGTAGAAAGAACTTTTAGAAATGGTCGATGCTGATTCAACTACAAGTACACCCTAAATTTCTCAGCAAGTTGGAGTTTCTATATCCTTTGGTTGGCGCACATTGAGCAGCAATGGTTTGTACCCTATCATCTACAAGGTGCAAGAACTGACTCCTGCTCATTATCCTCTGCGCCGCAGTTTTGCGAGTGGCTGCTAAATCGCACTAATAAGGAAACAACATTTTCAAAACACGTACTGTAACGGATGAATGCTGTTTTACTAGGAATGGTGTTCTCAACTTCCACAATTCTCACATATGGGCTAATCAAAATCCGCACGCGATTCGCCAGAGGAGCTTTCAGCAGCGGTTTAGTTTGAATCTGTGGGCTGGTATTTTGAACAACATCTTAATAGGGCCTTATGAATTACGAGCACGGTTTAATGGCTATTCTTATTTCCAGTTATAACAAGAAGTTCTGCCAGAGCTCCTCGAAGACGTACGCCGTACCATGTGGTTTATGCATGACTGTTGTCCTTCACATTTTAGTCATGCTGTACGAGATTACCTCGACACCATCTTTTCGCAAAGATGGATCGTTCGGGGTGGATTTATTTCATGGCCCCCATACAGTCCAGATCTGAACCCAGTGAACTTTTTCTTATGGGGTTTTATGAAACAATTTGTCTATGCCACCAAAGTTGATACAATCGACGAATTCCGCCGTCGTAATAGAGCAGCTACGCCTACAATTTCCAAGAGTATCTGAAAACTGGATTCGTCGAGCCCAAATGTGCGTTGAAATGCAGGGTCGGCATATCGAACACTTAATGTGAAAGTATAGTGAATTGTTTTCTGCTTATTTAATAATAAAATTGTAATTTATAAAATAACGGTTTCTTCATTTAAAAAGGTATCTTATTTGTACTATGTGTTTTCTGTATAATTTAAAATTAAACTACCTTAACAGCAACTATCAGGTGTTGAAAGAAATATGTTTCTACGGAAACGAAAACGTAATGTTTCCAATTTTTCCTCATTAATACCAAAAGTATTCAATAAGTGGACTTTAATATACAAGAACTTTAAACTGCCGTTATTTTTATGTTATTGGGTATTGGTCCGAAATTTATTTATAAAATAACTTTATTTTGGTCTCCTCTAGCTACCCTTTCAGTCTCCTCCGTACGTTATGGAACAACCTGAATATCGGAAAGAACTACATACGGAAATTTAACAAAATATAACGTTTTATTAGTGTGTGATTTAATTGTGTAAGTGTATACTCGCGGCGAAACGTATTCGCTCCGAAAGGTCTTTACATCGAAACGTTTCGCGTCAAAATGAGCTCACACTGATATAAATCACAAACGACAAATGTCCGGAGGAAGATAGTATTACCATAGCAATGTTAAAATTGGGAGGACATTTCCTAGAAAAATCTGTCAGGATCCTCCTCAACAAGTGTTAGTTGGAATGTATCAGAGTAAAGTGACGATAATAATTTTATTAAAATTACTGTTAGCGCGTAAGAATGCTACAATAACTATCAATGTAGGCGTTTCAAAGGTTACAAATAAAATTCAGTTTGTGTCTCTAAAGCAGTCTACTGAGGTTCCGATTGTCAACAATGGTACTTAGGTGATTAGGTACTTAGTTCACGTATTTAGAAAGATCATTGTTATCGGTGCAACCCCCTGCATTATTCTTCTTTTGTTCACGCTCAGGGAGGTCCAGGTTTTGTCTTCCTAAATCAAAATTTATCAGAAAACAGAAAAGACTAGGCAGCTGGACATTCTTATCTTGATGGTATTGGATTTTCTGAGTCTTCAGGCTCGACTAAGTTTTTTAAATGCACTCTTAATTTCACACCTGGATACTGCTATTTCTAAACTTTCGTTGTCGGTGACCATGGAACCTAGGTAGAGAAATTGTTGAACATCAAATCTGACTATGCGGTGGACGTCTTGTCTGTTGTTTTGACAGTCTATTAGCATTATCTTAGTTTGAATATACTTAGTTCAAATCCGAATGGTTACCTTCTTCATCCACTTGAGTCTCAAATCTACTAATCTTCGGAGTTCGCTATAAGGCGATGTCGACAGCGCATCTCAGTTTGTTTACTTTTGTACTATTTGTTGATACACCATTTTCCCATTTTTAGAGTTCTCTTCTCAAACATAATATATTGGCTGTAGATATTAAACTGCTAGGGCGAGAGTATACAGCTTTGTTCGGTTCCGTTTTGTGGATAAAATTGATCAGAACAATTCGCACTGTTCTAGAGATTTGGATTTACCAGGCGCAAAGTCGAAGAGACCAGCTTCGCGAAGATGCTCACGAAGAGTATCTGCCGACCCTAAGAGATTACAAGAAAGGCATAAACGACGCGACACATGGAAAGCGTTCGTAGAGGAAGATCTACTAAGGAACCCATGGAGAACCACATATAGAATTGCGGCTAACAAAATAAAGCTCAACACGACAACGTCTAGCGTAATGAAAACGAATGGGACAGAAACGATTTACATGTAGGGCACATTGACAGAGACAATATATAGACTAATTCCAGACGACGACATACACAGCGATCTACCGGTCTACACTCAAACAAGAGCAAAAACGATCAACTACAATGCGCGATCACAGAGGACGACCTGGCTGAAGCCGTATAAAGCCCCAGGTGAGGACCAAATACGCGAAAAGATCTTTTAGCCATATGCTACCCGGTGTTAATGAAGAACCTCTTAAGGTTATATAGAGCGTGTCTAACAACAAGGTACTTCCAAGAAAGCTGGAAGATAGGCAGACGAATTACAGTAATTACCTTTCTAAAATCATCGGACACAGACTCCAAGGATCCAAAAAAGTCAATACGGATTCAGACCGGGGAAATCGTCAGTAGACCCAATAATACCCCTGACGAAACACATAAATGCGGAAAGGAAACATAGCCTAGTAAGACAAGCCACATTTCTGGGACATTTGAAAACTTGTGCTGACCCAGTCTTATGATAATAATAATAAATGGCTTTATTTTCTTGGATACAGAAAAGAGGCGAAGTTCAACTAATGTTGTTCTTCCACTTAACCTAACAGAATTTCCAGGTAGGAATGTTAATGTAATGTTCTTTCATCAGATACACTATCTCAGTTGAAGTTATTTCAAATTTCGTTTCCACATGTATACCTAGTAAAACACTGCATCATTTCATTATAATTAAAATTATTCACATTCAATTTCACTTCCCTCACTGGAATTTTGACATAATAGAATTGGAAGACAAGATAATAGCCGCGGCAACGATGAATATATTAAATAGCTACCTGAGCAACAGAGTGGTTAAATACAAATCCATGTACACAGAAGCCGGAAAAGATATTACCAAAGGATGCCAGTAGGGCTCGGTATTAGAACCATTCCTATGGAACGTAGCAATAAATTCGCTTCTAACAGAACAGATCCGAACTAGAAATAAGGACGAGACAAAGCCTCGAAATCGTCGCCAACTAGGCGAGCAAAAACAAAGTGGGAATCTCCAAAGAGAGACAAAGTATGTAATTTACTCAGACATAGCCTACCATAGAAACCCAGTAGTCCTACTGGGAGATCATCCCATCAGCAGAGAGAAAGTATTTAGGAATATACATGGATGACAAGTTAAACTATGGGAAACACATTGAATATCTAAATAACAAAGGGAGAAACACTTATTCTAAGTACTGAGGAGTACAGAGACTGGGAAAACATAAACCAGCTCTAAGGGTCACTAAATACGATATATGGAGGCGCTATCATAACAATAATTGCATATAGGACTGAGATATGGGGACGCAGAACCCTACTAGTCAAGAATAAGGGAATGCTTTGTTCAACCCAGGCCCTGTGCCTAATAGCTATCCTGGCAGCGTACGCCTCCACGACAAACGAGAGTCTACACTTACTAGCAAATATCCCGTCCATGTACCTTGTGATGGAAGAGATAAGAGCCTGGAAAGAGATCAATAGAACTGGAGAAGCAGTTCTCCTGGGCCAGCAGATCGTTGCAAGGGATTATAGATTTTGGACAGCTAGAAAACATAGGATAAAGAGCAGAATTTTAATGAAATGGCAATTAGACTGGGATAAGACTATGGAATCGTCTGATCTCTAAAGCGACAACGCCACGGTCTGGGGAATACCAATCACCTTAAGGAGTAGCACGTAAGCAAGGATGCGGTACTAACCTGGCTAGGACGGGATGAGGATTGTGGCCACAAAAGCAATAGAAGTAAGAAGAAGTCGTTCCCCCCTCCCCCAGGGAGTGTTGGGAAGGGGGGGATTTACGTAGATATGCGTACCTCGCCTCACGGACTGGTGAGCGGGATAGAAGCACGCCCTAACGCATCACTACGTCACTGACCGGACTGCAATTCGAATAGCCCCCAGTTTGGCTGGGTTGCTAGGCGTAGACTATCTTCAATGAAGTTCAAATAAACTGAGTGCACGCCGGACTTGAAGCGGATCTGAAACATGCTATATTTATACCATTAATAAGGTGGTGCTCGTTTGTTATGATTTTGGGGGCGGACAAATTCAGTTGAATAGAGTGTTTTACGGTGACTCGACCGTACCGTTCACGGCAAGTGTATTACGCCTGGCTGGATGTGGCACTTCATTTGTGTATACATTTGAGACTTTGGGGATTGGTATGAATTGAAAGTTGGTATTTATTGCCATGTCGGCCTTTAACAGTTAGAATGGCTGGGAAATTCGTTAGAGGCTTCGCGGTCGGCCCGGCCTCACAGAACGCGGAACAATTTGGCCACCTCTAGACACCTGGATTATGCTAAACTGCAGATCTCTCCTAGTACGCAGGTAAATCGGGTTTAAAGTAAAATTTCTGCAAAGGTTGTGATAATAATGGCCTCGGGAAATCGACGGGTGCTGGAATTTAAACAAAGTGTCTAGCCAGATTGGAGGCCGACTGGTACTAGCGGAGATCAGCTGGTACTGGAATTTAAACAAAGTTTCTAGTAAAATCGAAAGCCGACCGGTTCTAGCAGGGCCAGGAGGGATGAGTAAAGCGGGGGCCAGGCGCCGGAAGGGTTATGGTGATCAGGTTGCAATTCAGGTCTCAAGACTCAAGTGTTTTGAAATGACTGCGGATTCTCCTTTTATACTCTTCGAACACCTCATTCTCGGAAAATTTCTAGAGGGGTTGAAAACGAAACTGCGTGGCGTACCGGTTTACGATACGTCCGCGCCTAGTAGCTAAAATCGCCTTATCGAAAATTCGAAAGCTATGGAAATGCAGGCAAAGGTTGTAACAGGAATTAACGCTATTCAAATTTCTAGCACACCATTTGTGCCTTAGATAAATTTGACGCTTTCGAAAGCTTCGCTAGCAACGCCAGCAGTTCGACATGGATGATCTTCTTCGCATACTAACCATAAGATAGACGTCAAATGTAAACAGCAAAATAAAGCTCTTAGGGATAACAAGGGTCTCCCAAGTCTTCTTGTCAGTTGTCTGAACGTGGATGGGTGACCGACTCAGGTCATGGGAATTGTAGTGGGATCATTCTCCTCTTTTTTTATTCTAGAGCTTGAGTTGTAAAGATTACTGACCAAATAGCCAACATTCTTTCAGTTTACTTTATAAAAAACTTTACGATGATTGCACATTCAGTATTTTTTTTTTGTTAAGTCCCTTTTCCATTCGCAAAATAGTGTTTGTGGGGTGAGGTAGTATAAAAAGTTGATTTTTAATTCTTATACACGTATGTTTTCACAGCTCTGAAGGATCTTAGACGATAGACGCAAGTAGGACGCGCCATCTGCAGTCGAAAGTAAGAATTATACTTTACTATAGTTTAAATAAAAAATGCTTTAAAGCAAACGCAAAACTTTCCGTTAGAATGCTTTGTATGTGTAGATAGAGAGATACGTAAATAGTTATTAGCACAATCAGTACGTTCGAGTATTAACTTTCGTCAAAAACAGTCTACTCTAAAAATCAACAAGTCGAACTAGACGCAACGTTGATGTTTCTGCATTGCACGACTGGTGTACGAGTAATACAGAATATTGGTAAAATAACGGCTGCAACGAACGTATTCGAGGTGCGATCTATAAGTGCAAAGTCGGATCTATCAAATTTAAGAGGAGTTTTTGTTGCCTGTCGGCGGCGCGGAGCGGAAACGTCTTAAACATCGGTGCATTTGGCAGTGCAGCGTTGAAGTTACATGTTTGTGAAAGGAATCAGCCCGCGAGACTAACAGGCTTTCCATTTTAAGGCAGCTAGAGTGTTTGATTCTTTATTTTGATTTGCATTCTCGTTTTTCATATGTCAGAGGCAAATTGTATTAGATATTTGTTGGCAGGGGTTTGAAATGCTGTTGAGGAAAGTAACAAGCTTTTGCTAAATACTAACGAAACGGAAGTAGTTTCGACTGCAAATGGTAGTTATTTGTTGTTAAAATATCCATTTGATTTCTTTAAAAAGGTTACGATGTCACTTGCTTGCATAAACGTATTATCCGCCGACACCTGTTAGAACGCTGATAATGGGATTTAGTATTGCATATGTTTTTTTGTAGTTTTATTATCAGATAAGTTGCGTCGTAGAGTTCAGGCCGTGGATACGCGTAGATTCTTTATGCGACATACCTGTATCCCAGATATAGAAAATGCACCCATTCAAATGGCATTCAGCGACGCATACGGTATTAAGCTGCAAAATTTCGGTATCTGTCCTTTTCGGCCGCCGGCGACAAATTCTGTATCTCGGGTACCACTTTACCATTAGAGTATATAAAGCTCTTCAGACGCGCATACTTCATATCATATCAAAGACGTAGCAGATTTTCTTCAACTTGTATTTAAATCGAATAAGCAGTACGTTCGTTAGCATACAACGATCATGGAGCGTACATTATTTGACAATGAAAAATGTATTAACTTAGTAGAGCCCAATCCCTGTCTTTGAATACAGCACATCCAGACTAATTCAACCGAAACAAAGAACAGCAATGCTAGGTCCATAACAGCACGGCACTGGACTGTTCTCGCAAATGACTGTAGGCCCGCGTTTCAGATACAGCCGCCGCGTCTGACCAAACCGCGATTCTGTATCCCGCATACTGTATCTCGCATACGAAACCCACGTGTGTCCAGAGCCTCACGCTTTACGTTTTGTTTTTTAGTTTGTAACTGGAGTTGTAATAAATTAAAATAAAATACATTTGAAGTACTTCAATATAATTAACAAATATAACGGGTACCGTAAGACAATACACCTTGTGGTTGTTATATCTTACAATATATGGTTGTATAGGTATAAAGGTCAGGGAAACATGTATTGCTTCAAGGGCCAATATATTAAACTTGTTTATAAATTCTTTTTGATCATCGCCTTCACAACATAAACACTCGATCCACTACAGTACGTAGGTTCATGGCTTGAAGAACCAACATTGGACGGGTGTTGTTCAAGATGTCAGGTTTGTTACCAGTTGTAAACGATGGAGGGCGGGACTAGCAAAGTATTTGCGAGTTCCGGTACAGAACCGAGATGAAATTCTCTGAATCTCAACCCAACGAGACGAGAACGAAACTTCAAAAATAAGGATATGCCTGGAGGCTGCTGGATTCGATGGCGACGTCGAGATTGCCTCTAAGGATCCCTGTTGAGGATCATGGGGACATAAATGTTATTTTACATAGAACTATACACTCGATACCCTCGCCCTGTTCCCGCGAACAAGTTCAAAGATTATTATCTATGAAAGGCAGTGGCGGCGTTAATCTTTCAAATCGGTTGAACCCGTAATCTCTCACAATATCACTTCGTCTATCATTGTCTATCTTAACATCGAAGTTCTCCATAATTAGTGTTAGCTGTGATGGTTTTCACAAGCTTTCCCTCTGTCTTAATCTAAGCACAGAATAGTCCAATGTGTTCATACGAGGCCTTCCATGTGACCGCGTGTAATTGAATAAAGGTAATGTGTGTTGGTTTGGAACTGAGATGAAGCATACTGAAACGATCCGACTCTGGAATGAAATGTTCGTGTACCACTTTAAATTGGCAGTAAGTATTAGATGCCTGAAGTCTACAATGAGATTAAATAGTAGTGTGTATTTTTTCGGCGAGTACCATGCATTCCCGTGTAAATAACTGAAACTCTCAAATCCTAATAATAGGATTGCAATACTGTTTATTGGATGAGCTTTCGTGTTCTCTGTAATAGATCACTGATACAGATAACATCGGTCTTACATTCGCGTTAGTAGAACTAATCATGAACTTCTCGTGTAGTTGACAATGTCAAGGGAATTCGACTCTCTAGCGATTAACGCATTAATATTGATTTAAACCGCCTAGAATTATTGCATAATTCAGACAATAGCAGTTTAGGGGCGATTAGAATTTAGTCCTCATATAATGTATGTACGCATGCTAAGCCAGTTATGTTTCTAAATTGATTGTGTCAGTAATGGCGAGAAGATCGTGCAGTTTGACGATCTTTTCCCTGACGCACGTCCCGATGTGTATGAAGTAATATTATTACCTAATTATTTTCACCTTCATAATGCATTATTTCTCTCCTAATATGTATGTACCTTGCTTTCGGAGTGGACCTCTTGGCAATAAAGCGCCATGGTGGCTAGCGAATGCTGAGGGTTAAATTGAGGCTCGGTAATTGTACAACGTTTTATGGTATTCTGAATCGCAAATGTTTTATAACAAAATCTTAAATTAAGACGTTGCTGCTTTATGTGTAGGTGGTATAGTATTCATGATAAACAGCCCTTTACCGGCTTAACTCGTAAAGAGGCTCTCCACCCCTAGAGACACAGTTCAGTAAAGAGGTATTTGCGATTCAGAACACCATCAAATTTACAACAGCGGAAGTAAATATGCGAGAAGATAATAAATTAACATAATTTTTATTAGTAGCTGATAGGAGATAAACCCTACTACTCGTATTAATAGAAATATATATGCATTGCAGAACACATTTTAATATGTACTTATTTTGATACAAAATCTGTTAAAGAATGTAATTTACAGTATACGATGTTACACAATCATATATCATAAACGCTGGGGCGTATTCTATGCCTCAAAACAAGAAAAATATTCCTATAAGGATAGGTCTGCAAAAGCGTCTTGATGAAGCTACTACCCTGAGAAGGGTAATAAAACAGTAAGGATTTTATTTAGTTAAAATAATATAGATAAAGGCAATTTGGTGTAATTTTGCATATCTACGCGACTTTTCATGCTGAATTAGATAGATTAAACAACAATTGGTATATGGTTCAGAAGGGGTAGTTTGTGTTAGGGTAGGTGCATGGTTCACAGTGAACATTTCTACATAGCTTTTGAGAAAAGCGAACCTAACGATTGAAATTTTCCGCATTCCGCACCTATGTTAATTTTGAGACATGGAATACGCCCTTGCGTTTATAACATATGATGATATGCTACGGTATACTTTTTTTTTATTTATTTATTTTGCACTCAGCCAACAGCCGTTAGGCCAATTATAGGCGTCGCTGTGCATTTATGGGAACTCCCAACCCCACTAACGACTGTCATGATGTTGTTATGACCACCGGGACCAACTATTTCCGTGACAGCCGTATCACGAGGCGCGGAGAGATGCAGCCGTGGAACTCCCATTTAAGTTCTGACCAGAGAGAGCGTTGCTTAACTCTGCTGATCGAACGTGGACGCTTGTTCAAGCTACAACTCCCGGGACCTTGTACAAAATAAGAAAGTAGTCATTAATAGGGTACCTACTATATCAACTTATGTAATACGCCTATTGAAATCGCGGTATTATAGGTAGAAACGCAGTTTCACTGAAAAAATAAATATAGTTTTATGTTTTGCTTTGCTTTTCCTATCGGAATTGTATTTTACTGTTACAAAATGCACTTCTGATGGTACACGTACATTTTTATGGGCATGTTTAATGCCACTTCTATTTTCTATGAAAACCGAGTAGTCGGCAACCTATTTTGTAATGGTTAAATTCGCTACTGTATGATTAATAAGATGATTTTGTTTATTTTCTATTTAGTGTGTAAGATCTGAGCGCTTGAAGAGTTTAATAAAAAATATAATTGGTCATTACAAGCAAACAAAAAAGTGGAAGATTTTAAGCAGCTGAAAGCTTTAGCGTAATTAAAATGAGTCAGTGTGTCCCAAAATATAGGCCTACTTGCGCCGGGCCACTTGCGCCCCCGCCATTTTCGACCCATTTGCGCCCCAGAAGAATGTCAACGGTAATTAAGGTCTCATTTGCCTCCAGGCTTGCATCTCACTAGTCATCAGGACACCCGAACTTAGCCGACTGACTAGTGCGGCGGTCTTCTACCTGCAAATTAGTTATTACAAAAAACACAAAATTTAACAATTTTTCCTTTAGCTGCCCTAACTTCTATGCGTTTCTGTTTGTACTTTAATGTTTGTGTTTATTTGAGTTTTATTTTAAAATTTTAGTAAGAGTTTTACACTGGTATCAAATTTATTGATTAATAATTCAGATTATTAGATTAGCACATTTTATCAGTGTGTCCCAGGATATAGGCCTATTTGCGCCCGGCCCACTTGCGCCCACCGTCATTTTCGACCCATTTGCGCCCCAGAAGAATGTCAACGGCAATTAAAGTCTCACTGGCCTATAGGCTTGCATCTCACTAGTCATCAGGACACCTGAACTTAGCAGACTGACTAGTGCGGCGGTCTTCTACCTGCAAATTAGTTATTACAAAAACACAAAATTTAACAATTTTTCCCTTAGCTGCCCTAACTTCTATGCGTTTCTGTTGGTACTTTAATGTTTGTGTTTATTTGAGATTCATTTTAAAATTTTTGCAAAAGTTTTTACACTGGTATCAAATTTATTGATTAATAATTCAGATTATTAGATTAGCACATTTTATCAGTGTGTCCCAGGATATAGGCCTATTTGCGCCCGGCCCACTTGCGCCCACCGCCATGTACGACCCATTTGCGCCCCAGAAGAATGTCAACGGTAATTAAGGTCTCATTGGCCTCCAGGCTTGCATCTCACTAGTCATCAGGACACCTGAACTTAGCCGACTGACTAGTGCGGCGGTCTTCTACCTGCAAACTAGTTATTACAAAAACACAAAATTTAACAATTTTTTCCTTAGCTGACCTAACTTCTATGCGTTTCTGTTGGTACTTTAATGTTTGTGTTTATTTGAGATTTATTTTAAAATTTTAGTAAGAGTTTTTACACTGGTATCAAATTTATTGATTAATAATTCAGATTATTAGATTAGCACATTTTATCAGTGTGTCCCAGGATATAGGCCTATTTGCACCCGGCCCACTTGCGCTCACCGCCATTTTCGACCCATTTGCGCCCCAGAAGAATGTCAACGGTAATTGAGGTCTCATTTGCCTCCAGGCTTGCATCTCACTAGTCATCAGGACACCCGAACTTAGCCGACTGACTAGTGCGGCGGTCTTCTACCTGCAAATTAGTTATTACAAAAAACACAAAATTTAACAATTTTTCCTTTAGCTGCCCTAACTTCTATGCGTTTCTGTTGGTACTTTAATGTTTGTGTTTACTTGAAATTTATTTTAAAATTTTAGCAAGAGTTTTTACACTGGTATCAAATTTATTGATTAATAATTCAGATTATTAGATTAGCACATTTTATCAGTGTGTCCCAGGATATAGGCCTGTTTGCGCCCGGCCCACTTGCGCCCACCGCCATTTTCGACCCATTTGCGCCCCAGAAGAATGTCAACGGCAATTAAGGTCTCACTGGCCTCCAGGCTTGCATCTCACTAGTCATCAGGACACCTGAACTTAGCCGACTGACTAGTGCGGCGGTCTTCTACCTGCAAATTAGTTATTACAAAAACACAAAATTTAACAATTTTTCCCTTAGCTGACCTAACTTCTATGCGTTTCTGTTGGTACTTTAATGTTTCTGTTTATTTGAGATTTATTTTAAAATTTTAGCAAGAGTTTTTACACTGGTATCAAATTTATTGATTAATAATTCAGATTATTAGATTAGCACATTTTATCAGTGTGTCCCAGAATATAGGCCTGTTTGCGCCCGGCCCACTTGCGCCCACCGCCATTTTCGACCCATTTGCGCCCCAGAAGAATGTCAACGGCAATTAAGGTCTCACTGGCCTCCAGGCTTGCATCTCACTAGTCATCAGGACACCTGAACTTAGCCGACTGACTAGTGCGGCGGTCTTCTACCTGCAAATTAGTTATTACAAAAACACAAAATTTAACAATTTTCCCTTAGCTGACCTAACTTCTATGCGTTTCTGTTGGTACTTTAATGTTTGTGTTTATTTGAGATTTATTTTAAAATTTTAGCAAGAGTTTTTACACTGGTATCAAATTTATTGATTAATAATTCAGATGATTAAATTAGCACATTTTATCAGTGTGTCCCAGGATATAGGCCTGTTTGCGCCCGGCCCACTTGCGCCCACCGCCATTTTCGATCCATTTGCGCCCCAGAAGAATGTCAACGGCAATTAAGGTCTCACTGGCCTCCAGGCTTGCATCTCACTAGTCATCAGGACACCTGAACTTAGCCGACTGACTAGTGCGGCGGTCTTCTACCTGCAAATTAGTTATTACAAAAACACAAAATTTAACAATTTTCCCTTAGCTGACCTAACTTCTATGCGTTTCTGTTGGTACTTTAATGTTTGTGTTTATTTGAGATTTATTTTAAAATTTTAGCAAGAGTTTTTACACTGGTATCAAATTTATTGATTAATAATTCAGATTATTAGATTAGCACATTTTATCAGTGTGTCCCAGGATATAGGCCTATTTGCGCCCGGCCCACTTGCGCCCATCGCCATTTTCGACCCATTTGCGCCTCAGAAGAATGTCAACGGCAATTAAGGTCTCACTGGCCTCCAGGCTTGCATCTCACTAGTCATCAGGTCACCTGAACTTAGCCGACTGACTAGTGCGGCGGTCTTCTACCTGCAAATTAGTTATTACAAAAAACACAAAATTTAACAATTTTTCCTTTAGCTGCCCTAACTTCTATGCGTTTCTGTTGGTACTTTAATGTTTGTGTTTATTTGAGATTTATTTTAAAATTTTTGCAAGAGTTTTTACACTGGTATCAAATTTATTGATTAATAATTCAGATTATTAAATTAGCACATTTTATCAGTGTGTCCCAGAATATAGGCCTGTTTGCGCCCGGCCCACTTGCGCCCACCGCCATTTTCGACCCATTTGCGCCCCAGAAGAATGTCAACGGCAATTAAGGTCTCACTGGCCTCCAGGCTTGCATCTCACTAGTCATCAGGACACCTGAACTTAGCCGACTGACTAGTGCGGCGGTCTTCTACCTGCAAATTAGTTATTACAAAAACACAAAATTTAACAATTTTCCCTTAGCTGACCTAACTTCTATGCGTTTCTGTTGGTACTTTAATGTTTGTGTTTATTTGAGATTTATTTTAAAATTTTAGCAAGAGTGTTTACACTGGTATCAAATTTATTGATTAATAATTCAGATTATTAGATTAGCACATTTTATCAGTGTGTCCCAGGATATAGGCCTATTTGCGCCCGGCCCACTTGCGCCCATCGCCATTTTCGACCCATTTGCGCCTCAGAAGAATGTCAACGGCAATTAAGGTCTCACTGGCCTCCAGGCTTGCATCTCACTAGTCATCAGGACACCTGAACTTAGCCGACTGACTAGTGCGGCGGTCTTCTACCTGCAAATTAGTTATTACAAAAAACACAAAATTTAACAATTTTTCCTTTAGCTGCCCTAACTTCTATGCGTTTCTGTTGGTACTTTAATGTTTGTGTTTATTTGAGATTTATTTTAAAATTTTAGCAAGAGTTTTTACACTGGTATCAAATTTATTGATTAATAATTCAGATTATTAAATTAGCACATTTTATCAGTGTGTCCCAGAATATAGGCCTGTTTGCGCCCGGCCCACTTGCGCCCACCGCCATTTTCGACCCATTTGCGCCCCAGAAGAATGTCAACGGCAATTAAGGTCTCACTGGCCTCCAGGCTTGCATCTCACTAGTCATCAGGACACCTGAACTTAGCCGACTGACTAGTGCGGCGGTCTTCTACCTGCAAATTAGTTATTACAAAAACACAAAATTTAACAATTTTCCCTTAGCTGACCTAACTTCTATGCGTTTCTGTTGGTACTTTAATGTTTGTGTTTATTTGAGATTTATTTTAAAATTTTAGCAAGAGTTTTTACACTGGTATCAAATTTATTGATTAATAATTCAGATGATTAAATTAGCACATTTTATCAGTGTGTCCCAGGATATAGGCCTGTTTGCGCCCGGCCCACTTGCGCCCACCGCCATTTTCGATCCATTTGCGCCCCAGAAGAATGTCAACGGCAATTAAGGTCTCACTGGCCTCCAGGCTTGCATCTCACTAGTCATCAGGACACCTGAACTTAGCCGACTGACTAGTGCGGCGGTCTTCTACCTGCAAATTAGTTATTACAAAAACACAAAATTTAACAATTTTCCCTTAGCTGACCTAACTTCTATGCGTTTCTGTTGGTACTTTAATTTTTGTGTTTATTTGAGATTTATTTTAAAATTTTAGCAAGAGTTTTTACACTGGTATCAAATTTATTGATTAATAATTCAGATTATTAGATTAGCACATTTTATCAGTGTGTCCCAGGATATAGGCCTATTTGCGCCCGGCCCACTTGCGCCCATCGCCATTTTCGACCCATTTGCGCCTCAGAAGAATGTCAACGGCAATTAAGGTCTCACTGGCCTCCAGGCTTGCATCTCACTAGTCATCAGGACACCTAAACTTAGCCGACTGACTAGTGCGGCGGTCTTCTACCTGCAAATTAGTTATTACAAAAAACACAAAATTTAACAATTTTTCCTTTAGCTGCCCTAACTTCTATGCGTTTCTGTTGGTACTTTAATGTTTGTGTTTATTTGAGATTTATTTTAAAATTTTAGCAAGAGTTTTTACACTGGTATCAAATTTATTGATTAATAATTCAGATTATTAAATTAGCACATTTTATCAGTGTGTCCCAGAATATAGGCCTGTTTGCGCCCGGCCCACTTGCGCCCACCGCCATTTTCGACCCATTTGCGCCCCAGAAGAATGTCAACGGCAATTAAGGTCTCACTGGCCTCCAGGCTTGCATCTCACTAGTCATCAGGACACCTGAACTTAGCCGACTGACTAGTGCGGCGGTCTTCTACCTGCAAATTAGTTATTACAAAAACACAAAATTTAACAATTTTCCCTTAGCTGACCTAACTTCTATGCGTTTCTGTTGGTACTTTAATGTTTGTGTTTATTTGAGATTTATTTTAAAATTTTAGCAAGAGTGTTTACACTGGTATCAAATTTATTGATTAATAATTCAGATTATTAGATTAGCACATTTTATCAGTGTGTCCCAGGATATAGGCCTATTTGCGCCCGGCCCACTTGCGCCCATCGCCATTTTCGACCCATTTGCGCCTCAGAAGAATGTCAACGGCAATTAAGGTCTCACTGGCCTCCAGGCTTGCATCTCACTAGTCATCAGGACACCTGAACTTAGCCGACTGACTAGTGCGGCGGTCTTCTACCTGCAAATTAGTTATTACAAAAAACACAAAATTTAACAATTTTTCCTTTAGCTGCCCTAACTTCTATGCGTTTCTGTTGGTACTTTAATGTTTGTGTTTATTTGAGATTTATTTTAAAATTTTAGCAAGAGTTTTTACACTGGTATCAAATTTATTGATTAATAATTCAGATTATTAAATTAGCACATTTTATCAGTGTGTCCCAGGATATAGGCCTATTTGCGCCCGGCCCACTTGCGCCCATCGTCATTTTCGACCCATTTGCGCCTCAGAAGAATGTCAACGGCAATTAAGGTCTCACTGGCCTCCAGGCTTGCATCTCACTAGTCATCAGGACACCTGAACTTAGCCGACTGACTAGTGCGGCGGTCTTCTACCTGCAAATTAGTTATTACAAAAAACACAAAATTTAACAATTTTTCTTTTAGCTGCCCTAACTTCTATGCGTTTCTGTTGGTACTTTAATGTTTGTGTTTATTTGAGATTTATTTTAAAATTTTAGCAAGAGTTTTTACACTGGTATCAAATTTATTGATTAATAATTCAGATTATTAAATTAGCACATTTTATCAGTGTGTCCCAGAATATAGGCCTGTTTGCGCCCGGCCCACTTGCGCCCACCGCCATTTTCGACCCATTTGCGCCCCAGAAGAATGTCAACGGCAATTAAGGTCTCACTGGCCTCCAGGCTTGCATCTCACTAGTCATCAGGACACCTGAACTTAGCCGACTGACTAGTGCGGCGGTCTTCTACCTGCAAATTAGTTATTACAAAAACACAAAATTTAACAATTTTCCCTTAGCTGACCTAACTTCTATGCGTTTCTGTTGGTACTTTAATGTTTGTGTTTATTTGAGATTTATTTTAAAATTTTAGCAAGAGTTTTTACACTGGTATCAAATTTATTGATTAATAATTCAGATGATTAAATTAGCACATTTTATCAGTGTGTCCCAGGATATAGGCCTGTTTGCGCCCGGCCCACTTGCGCCCACCGTCATTTTCGACCCATTTGCGCCCCAGAAGAATGTCAACGGCAATTAAGGTCTCACTGGCCTCCAGGCTTGCATCTCACTAGTCATCAGGACACCTGAACTTAGCCGACTGACTAGTGCGGCGGTCTTCTACCTGCAAATTAGTTATTACAAAAACACAAAATTTAACAATTTTCCCTTAGCTGACCTAACTTCTATGCGTTTCTGTTGGTACTTTAATGTTTGTGTTTATTTGAGATTTATTTTAAAATTTTAGCAAGAGTTTTTACACTGGTATCAAATTTATTGATTAATAATTCAGATTATTAGATTAGCACATTTTATCAGTGTGTCCCAGGATATAGGCCTATTTGCGCCCGGCCCACTTGCGCCCATCGCCATTTTCGACCCATTTGCGCCTCAGAAGAATGTCAACGGCAATTAAGGTCTCACTGGCCTCCAGGCTTGCATCTCACTAGTCATCAGGACACCTGAACTTAGCCGACTGACTAGTGCGGCGGTCTTCTACCTGCAAATTAGTTATTACAAAAAACACAAAATTTAACAATTTTTCCTTTAGCTGCCCTAACTTCTATGCGTTTCTGTTGGTACTTTAATGTTTGTGTTTATTTGAGATTTATTTTAAAATTTTAGCAAGAGTTTTTACACTGGTATCAAATTTATTGATTAATAATTCAGATTATTAAATTAGCACATTTTATCAGTGTGTCCCAGAATATAGGCCTGTTTGCGCCCGGCCCACTTGCGCCCACCGCCATTTTCGACCCATTTGCGCCCCAGAAGAATGTCAACGGCAATTAAGGTCTCACTGGCCTCCAGGCTTGCATCTCACTAGTCATCAGGACACCTGAACTTAGCCGACTGACTAGTGCGGCGGTCTTCTACCTGCAAATTAGTTATTACAAAAACACAAAATTTAACAATTTTCCCTTAGCTGACCTAACTTCTATGCGTTTCTGTTGGTACTTTAATGTTTGTGTTTATTTGAGATTTATTTTAAAATTTTAGCAAGAGTTTTTACACTGGTATCAAATTTATTGATTAATAATTCAGATTATTAAATTAGCACATTTTATCAGTGTGTCCCCAGAATATAGGCCTGTTTGCGCCCGGCCCACTTGCGCCCACCGCCATTTTCGACCCATTTGCGCCCCAGAAGAATGTCAACGGCAATTAAGGTCTCACTGGCCTCCAGGCTTGCATCTCACTAGTCATCAGGACACCTGAACTTAGCCGACTGACTAGTGCGGCGGTCTTCTACCTGCAAATTAGTTATTACAAAAACACAAAATTTAACAATTTTCCCTTAGCTGACCTAACTTCTATGCGTTTCTGTTGGTACTTTAATGTTTGTGTTTATTTGAGATTTATTTTAAAATTTTAGCAAGAGTTTTTACACTGGTATCAAATTTATTGATTAATAATTCAGATGATTAAATTAGCACATTTTATCAGTGTGTCCCAGGATATAGGCCTGTTTGCGCCCGGCCCACTTGCGCCCACCGTCATTTTCGACCCATTTGCGCCCCAGAAGAATGTCAACGGCAATTAAGGTCTCACTGGCCTCCAGGCTTGCATCTCACTAGTCATCAGGACACCTGAACTTAGCCGACTGACTAGTGCGGCGGTCTTCTACCTGCAAATTAGTTATTACAAAAACACAAAATTTAACAATTTTCCCTTAGCTGACCTAACTTCTATGCGTTTCTGTTGGTACTTTAATGTTTGTGTTTATTTGAGATTTATTTTAAAATTTTAGCAAGAGTTTTTACACTGGTATCAAATTTATTGATTAATAATTCAGATGATTAAATTAGCACATTTTATCAGTGTGTCCCAGGATATAGGCCTGTTTGCGCCCGGCCCACTTGCGCCCACCGTCATTTTCGACCCATTTGCGCCCCAGAAGAATGTCAACGGCAATTAAGGTCTCACTGGCCTCCAGGCTTGCATCTCACTAGTCATCAGGACACCTGAACTTAGCCGACTGACTAGTGCGGCGGTCTTCTACCTGCAAATTAGTTATTACAAAAACACAAAATTTAACAATTTTCCCTTAGCTGACCTAACTTCTATGCGTTTCTGTTGGTACTTTAATGTTTGTGTTTATTTGAGATTTATTTTAAAATTTTAGCAAGAGTTTTTACACTGGTATCAAATTTATTGATTAATAATTCAGATTATTAAATTAGCACATTTTATCAGTGTGTCCCAGAATATAGGCCTGTTTGCGCCCGGCCCACTTGCGCCCACCGCCATTTTCGACCCATTTGCGCCCCAGAAGAATGTCAACGGCAATTAAGGTCTCACTGGCCTCCAGGCTTGCATCTCACTAGTCATCAGGACACCTGAACTTAGCCGACTGACTAGTGCGGCGGTCTTCTACCTGCAAATTAGTTATTACAAAAAACACAAAATTTAACAATTTTTCCTTTAGCTGCCCTAACTTCTATGCGTTTCTGTTGGTACTTTAATGTTTGTGTTTATTTGAGATTTATTTTAAAATTTTAGCAAGAGTTTTTACACTGGTATCAAATTTATTGATTAATAATTCAGATTATTAAATTAGCACATTTTATCAGTGTGTCCCAGAATATAGGCCTGTTTGCGCCCGGCCCACTTGCGCCCACCGCCATTTTCGACCCATTTGCGCCCCAGAAGAATGTCAACGGCAATTAAGGTCTCACTGGCCTCCAGGCTTGCATCTCACTAGTCATCAGGACACCTGAACTTAGCCGACTGACTAGTGCGGCGGTCTTCTACCTGCAAATTAGTTATTACAAAAACACAAAATTTAACAATTTTCCCTTAGCTGACCTAACTTCTATGCGTTTCTGTTGGTACTTTAATGTTTGTGTTTATTTGAGATTTATTTTAAAATTTTAGCAAGAGTTTTTACACTGGTATCAAATTTATTGATTAATAATTCAGATGATTAAATTAGCACATTTTATCAGTGTGTCCCAGGATATAGGCCTGTTTGCGCCCGGCCCACTTGCGCCCACCGTCATTTTCGACCCATTTGCGCCCCAGAAGAATGTCAACGGCAATTAAGGTCTCACTGGCCTCCAGGCTTGCATCTCACTAGTCATCAGGACACCTGAACTTAGCCGACTGACTAGTGCGGCGGTCTTCTACCTGCAAATTAGTTATTACAAAAACACAAAATTTAACAATTTTCCCTTAGCTGACCTAACTTCTATGCGTTTCTGTTGGTACTTTAATGTTTGTGTTTATTTGAGATTTATTTTAAAATTTTAGCAAGAGTTTTTACACTGGTATCAAATTTATTGATTAATAATTCAGATTATTAGATTAGCACATTTTATCAGTGTGTCCCAGGATATAGGCCTATTTGCGCCCGGCCCACTTGCGCCCATCGCCATTTTCGACCCATTTGCGCCTCAGAAGAATGTCAACGGCAATTAAGGTCTCACTGGCCTCCAGGCTTGCATCTCACTAGTCATCAGGACACCTGAACTTAGCCGACTGACTAGTGCGGCGGTCTTCTACCTGCAAATTAGTTATTACAAAAAACACAAAATTTAACAATTTTTCCTTTAGCTGCCCTAACTTCTATGCGTTTCTGTTGGTACTTTAATGTTTGTGTTTATTTGAGATTTATTTTAAAATTTTAGCAAGAGTTTTTACACTGGTATCAAATTTATTGATTAATAATTCAGATTATTAAATTAGCACATTTTATCAGTGTGTCCCAGAATATAGGCCTGTTTGCGCCCGGCCCACTTGCGCCCACCGCCATTTTCGACCCATTTGCGCCCCAGAAGAATGTCAACGGCAATTAAGGTCTCACTGGCCTCCAGGCTTGCATCTCACTAGTCATCAGGACACCTGAACTTAGCCGACTGACTAGTGCGGCGGTCTTCTACCTGCAAATTAGTTATTACAAAAACACAAAATTTAACAATTTTCCCTTAGCTGACCTAACTTCTATGCGTTTCTGTTGGTACTTTAATGTTTGTGTTTATTTGAGATTTATTTTAAAATTTTAGCAAGAGTTTTTACACTGGTATCAAATTTATTGATTAATAATTCAGATTATTAAATTAGCACATTTTATCAGTGTGTCCCAGAATATAGGCCTGTTTGCGCCCGGCCCACTTGCGCCCACCGCCATTTTCGACCCATTTGCGCCCCAGAAGAATGTCAACGGCAATTAAGGTCTCACTGGCCTCCAGGCTTGCATCTCACTAGTCATCAGGACACCTGAACTTAGCCGACTGACTAGTGCGGCGGTCTTCTACCTGCAAATTAGTTATTACAAAAACACAAAATTTAACAATTTTCCCTTAGCTGACCTAACTTCTATGCGTTTCTGTTGGTACTTTAATGTTTGTGTTTATTTGAGATTTATTTTAAAATTTTAGCAAGAGTTTTTACACTGGTATCAAATTTATTGATTAATAATTCAGATGATTAAATTAGCACATTTTATCAGTGTGTCCCAGGATATAGGCCTGTTTGCGCCCGGCCCACTTGCGCCCACCGTCATTTTCGACCCATTTGCGCCCCAGAAGAATGTCAACGGCAATTAAGGTCTCACTGGCCTCCAGGCTTGCATCTCACTAGTCATCAGGACACCTGAACTTAGCCGACTGACTAGTGCGGCGGGCGGTCTTCTACCTGCAAATTAGTTATTACAAAAACACAAAATTTAACAATTTTCCCTTAACTGACCTAACTTCTATGCGTTTCTGTTGGTACTTTAATGTTTGTGTTTATTTGAGATTTATTTTAAAATTTTAGCAAGAGTTTTTACACTGGTATCAAATTTATTGATTAATAATTCAGATGATTAAATTAGCACGTTTTATCAGTGTGTCCCAGGATATAGGCCTGTTTGCGCCCGGCCCACTTGCGCCCACCGCCATTTTCGACCCATTTGCGCCCCAGAAGAATGTCAACGGCAATTAAGGTCTCACTGGCCTCCAGGCTTGCATCTCACTAGTCATCAGGACACCTGAACTTAGCCGACTGACTAGTGCAGCGGTCTTCTACCTGCAAATTAGTTATTACAAAAACACAAAATTTAACAATTTTCCTTAGCTGACCTAACTTCTATGCGTTTCTGTTGGTACTTTAATGTTTGTGTTTATTTGAGATTTATTTTAAAATTTTAGCAAGAGTTTTTACACTGGTATCAAATTTATTGATTAATAATTCAGATTATTAGATTAGCACATTTTATCAGTGTGTCCCAGGATATAGGCCTATTTGCGCCCGGCCCACTTGCGCCCATCGCCATTTTCGACCCATTTGCGCCTCAGAAGAATGTCAACGGCAATTAAGGTCTCACTGGCCTCCAGGCTTGCATCTCACTAGTCATCAGGACACCTGAACTTAGCCGACTGCCTAGTGCGGCGGTCTTCTACCTGCAAATTAGTTATTACAAAAAACACAAAATTTAACAATTTTTCCTTTAGTTGCCCTAACTTCTATGCGTTTCTGTTGGTACTTTAATGTTTGTGTTTATTTGAGATTTATTTTAAAATTTTAGCAAGAGTTTTTACACTGGTATCAAATTTATTGATTAATAATTCAGATTATTAAATTAGCACATTTTATCAGTGTGTCCCAGAATATAGGCCTGTTTGCGCCCGGCCCACTTGCGCCCACCGCCATTTTCGACCCATTTGCGCCCCAGAAGAATGTCAACGGCAATTAAGGTCTCACTGGCCTCCAGGCTTGCATCTCACTAGTCATCAGGACACCTGAACTTAGCCGACTGACTAGTGCGGCGGTCTTCTACCTGCAAATTAGTTATTACAAAAAACACAAAATTTAACAATTTTTCCTTTAGCTGCCCTAACTTCTATGCGTTTCTGTTGGTACTTTAATGTTTGTGTTTATTTGAGATTTATTTTAAAATTTTAGCAAGAGTTTTTACACTGGTATCAAATTTATTGATTAATAATTCAGATTATTAAATTAGCACATTTATCAGTGTGTCCCAGAATATAGGCCTGTTTGCGCCCGGCCCACTTGCGCCCACCGCCATTTTCGACCCATTTGCGCCTCAGAAGAATGTCAACGGCAATTAAGGTCTCACTGGCCTCCAGGCTTGCATCTCACTAGTCATCAGGACACCTGAACTTAGCCGACTGACTAGTGCGGCGGTCTTCTACCTGCAAATTAGTTATTACAAAAACACAAAATTTAACAATTTTCCCTTAGCTGACCTAACTTCTATGCGTTTCTGTTGTACTTTAATGTTTGTGTTTATTTGAGATTTATTTTAAAATTTTAGCAAGAGTTTTTACACTGGTATCAAATTTATTGATTAATAATTCAGATTATTAGATTAGCACATTTTATCAGTGTGTCCTAGGATATAGGCGTATTTGCGCCCGGCCCACTTGCGCCCATCGTCATTTTCGACCCATTTGCGCCTCAGAAGAATGTCAACGGCAATTAAGGTCTCACTGGCCTCCAGGCTGGCATCTCACTAGTCATCAGGACACCTGAACTTAGCCGACTGACTAGTGCGGCGGTCTTCTACCTGCAAATTAGTTATTACAAAAACACAAAATTTAACAATTTTTCCCTTAGCTGCCCTAACTTCTATGCGTTTCTGTTGGTACTTTAATGTTTGTGTTTATTTGAGATTTATTTTAAAATTTTAGCAAGAGTTTTTACACTGGTATCAAATTTATTGATTAATAATTCAGATTATTAGATTAGCACATTTTATCAGTGTGTCCTAGGATATAGGCGTATTTGCGCCCGGCCCACTTGCGCCCATCGTCATTTTCGACCCATTTGCGCCTCAGAAGAATGTCAACGGCAATTAAGGTCTCACTGGCCTCCAGGCTGGCATCTCACTAGTCATCAGGACACCTGAACTTAGCCGACTGACTAGTGCGGCGGTCTTCTACCTGCAAATTAGTTATTACAAAAACACAAAATTTAACAATTTTCCCTTAGCTGACCTAACTTCTATGCGTTTCTGTTGGTACTTTAATGTTTGTGTTTATTTGAGATTTATTTTAAAATTTTAGCAAGAGTTTTTACACTGGTATCAAATTTATTGATTAATAATTCAGATTATTAGATTAGCACATTTTATCAGTGTGTCCTAGGATATAGGCGTATTTGCGCCCGGCCCACTTGCGCCCATCGTCATTTTCGACCATTTGCGCCTCAGAAGAATGTCAACGGCAATTAAGGTCTCACTGGCCTCCAGGCTGGCATCTCACTAGTCATCAGGACACCTGAACTTAGCCGACTGACTAGTGCGGCGGTCTTCTACCTGCAAATTAGTTATTACAAAAACACAAAATTTAACAATTTTTCCCTTAGCTGCCCTAACTTCTATGCGTTTCTGTTGGTACTTTAATGTTTGTGTTTATTTGAGATTTATTTTAAAATTTTAGCAAGAGTTTTTACACTGGTATCAAATTTATTGATTAATAATTCAGATTATTAAATTAGCACATTTTATCAGTGTGTCCCAGAATATAGGCCTGTTTGCGCCCGGCCCACTTGCGCCCACCGCCATTTTCGACCCATTTGCGCCTCAGAAGAATGTCAACGGCAATTAAGGTCTCACTGGCCTCCAGGCTTGCATCTCACTAGTCATCAGGACACCTGAACTTAGCCGACTGACTAGTGCGGCGGTCTTCTACCTGCAAATTAGTTATTACAAAAACACAAAATTTAACAATTTTCCCTTAGCTGACCTAACTTCTATGCGTTTCTGTTGGTACTTTAATGTTTGTGTTTATTTGAGATTTATTTTAAAATTTTAGCAAGAGTTTTTACACTGGTATCAAATTTATTGATTAATAATTCAGATTATTAGATTAGCACATTTTATCAGTGTGTCCTAGGATATAGGCGTATTTGCGCCCGGCCCACTTGCGCCCATCGTCATTTTCGACCCATTGCGCCTCAGAAGAATGTCAACGGCAATTAAGGTCTCACTGGCCTCCAGGCTGGCATCTCACTAGTCATCAGGACACCTGAACTTAGCCGACTGACTAGTGCGGCGGTCTTCTACCTGCAAATTAGTTATTACAAAAACACAAAATTTAACAATTTTTCCCTTAGCTGCCCTAACTTCTATGCGTTTCTGTTGGTACTTTAATGTTTGTGTTTACTTGAGATTTATTTTAAAATTTTAGCAAGAGTTTTTACACTGGTATCAAATTTATTGATTAATAATTCAGATTATTAGATTAGCACATTTTATCAGTGTGGCCCAGGATATAGGCCTATTTGCGCCCGGCCCACTTGCGCCCACCGCCATTTTCGACCCATTTGCGTCCCAGAAGAATGTAACGGCAATTAAGGTCTCACTGGCCTCCAGGCTTGCATCTCACTAGTCATCAGGACACCTGAACTTAGCCGACTGACTAGTGCGGCGGTCTTCTACCTGCAAATTAGTTATTACAAAAACACAAAATTTAACAATTTTTCCCTTAGCTGACCTAACTTCTATGCGTTTCTGTTGGTACTTTAATGTTTGTGTTTATTTGAGATTTATTTTAAAATTTTAGCAAGAGTTTTTACACTGGTATCAAATTTATTGATTAATAATTCAGATTATTAGATTAGCACATTTTGTCAGCGTGTCAGTGACAACTAGTTTTTAAACATAATGTTATAAGAATTAAACAATATACTAAGTAACTTTTTATACCCGTATTTTATATAGTTCTCCATCCACTTTTAGAAAATAAATGAAGGAGTTACTTAGAACAGGATAGGGCGGATAGGTTAGCAAAGGTTGTACCATTTAAAACTTTTTTCTATAGTACGTGTTAAAGTGTGCTTTTATCAACTCAAAACAAAAGGTCAAGTTTTACTTTAACAGCAAGGGTAGATAAAGTAGCACTTTAACATGAAGGATAGATAAAGTAATTTAATTTTCTAACATTTGTTTAAATTAAATATGACAGCTTCGTATTATCTTAGCAACCCAGTCCAGCTACTGACATTTTGAAATGTGATTGACTGTCCTTATTTTAGTTTGAAATTGTTAAAGTTCTTGCTATAGAAAAAAAATATTGTATTATACACGACGATAAAGTTATTTCTATCCACTCTTGAATCATTAACGTCTCGACTTCGTTTCGACGTTAAACGATTCACTCATGGATAAAATTGAACTTTATCGTCTTGTATAATAAATTACTATTTTTAAAGAGTTTTTGTCAACTAAGGTCTTCCTATTTTAGCTAACCTTCGCCTGTGTTTTATTTAGTATAAAAAGAATGTATGGTTTATTTAGTAGAATAAAGACAATATTATTATTAAATACTTGATTATTGTTTATTGAATCTGGCAAAAATTACTAAAAGCTTTTAAGTTGCTATTATTCGTAACAGACAATTCAGCGTCCCAAGAATGTGTGGTTCACTTTTTAATAAAAAAATCTAACCAAAATTTAATCTATCCTTTTTTTTATTTTGGCGCTACTGTTATTGGCCTTACACTTTTTTAATTATTTCCAAAATCTGATCAGGTGTAAGTTAGGATCCAAACGATTTTTGGTGAAAATTTTGTTGAAATCGGTAATTACAGTAGTTTTGTGTCAATCTGCGGAACAAAATCCGAGCCAAACGAAAACATTCTACACATGCACTTATACAGTGTGTCCCAGGATTGATGTTACAAGAAGTGAGATGGACTAAAATGTTTGAATTATATTTTAAGGTTCTGGCATTCGGTCCTGCTTGGTTTGAAAAGAATTTAAGAATATTTTCAGTTTTTGAAAAAACAAACAGTAGGTCTTGACAGGGAAGCAAAAACGATTTTATTTTCAGGTAAACTACCCTTTTTGTTCACGATACGGCAACATTTTATTAAGAAAAGTTGTTCAGAATAATAAATTATGGCCCTATACAAAATTTCAGAAAGATCTGCCGACTTAGAAAAAACCCGTTATTTTTTATATTTTTTAGAACACATGGAAAGGGACACCATTAGCTCTATTTAATGGCTTCCAGTTGCTGCTGCTGAGGTTAAAAAGTGCATCGAAAACGCTAAGAAGCGAGCCAGAGAAGATGTGGACTTTTCGCCAATGTCCAAGATTTACAATGAAGAAGTAAACTGCTTATTTAATCGAGGCTTTGAGTTTGGAGCTGAGATTTCCGCGTTTTCCTCGGTAAAAACAGCATTAAAGAATACGGTACAACGCACGAGGCGTGATACAAAACCCTGCAACTGCTCAGGATATTCGTCTTCCCGAAGATCTATTGGAGATGGGAGATGGGTCAACCTTTCTTATCACCGATGATGGGGTAGAAGACAGGATTTTAATTTTTGCAAGTCGTTATCACAGGGGCAGACCTTTTTCATGGATGGGACATTTCAAAGTTGTAGCAAACAATTTTATCAAATTTAGACCGCTCATGTGGATATTGGGAGTACTTCGGTGGAAACCAACACAATTTCCGTTATATACGCTTTGCTTCCGAATAAAAGGTTCGATATATATGCAAAATTATTTTCAATTTTAAAAGTTCAAGCCACTTGGAATCCAATGGTTGTCAAGATTGATTTCGAACAGGCTTCCATCTCCGCTTTGAAACATATTTTCTGAGGTTCACATTTCTGGGTGTAATTTCCATTTTAATCAAGCGTTATGGTGAAATGTTCAGACTCTGGGACTTGCAACAGAATACATAGAAAATGAAGAAATATGATTACATGTACGCATGGCATATTTACCGTTAAACCATATTAACAACGGCTGGTTATATATAATGGAAAACTCTCCAGAAAATTATAAACTGACATCGTTTTATGATTACTTTATAGATCAATGGTTGAAAAATTACGCCATAGGGAGAAAAATGTGGAACTGCTACAGTCACAGACACAGAACCAACAATGCACTTGAAGGATGGAACAACAGGTTGAACCGACTCTTAAAACCAAATCCAAATATTTTCGAATTAGTCAAGATGCTGAAAAAGGAGCAGAATATATGGCGTATGTTTACGATAGGAAATATTTGAACTTGGAAGGCAATAGAAGAAAAATTAAATATGTAAAGTTGGAAGAAAGAATGTTTACTCACTTTATCGTACATACAAAAGCTAGATTAACTTCAGTATGGAAATTCTGTAAAAGTTTTTATATAAACAGTGTAGTACTTAATTTAAAATGTAAAACACAAAAATTAAAAACCTACAAAAAATTAAAAAAAAACAAAAAACACGAATAAAAACAAAATACTCGTATATGACAAGATTCAGCTTTGCTGTTTCACAACTTTTAAACACTCCAACATAACAGAAGTATGTTTCGTTAGCTGCCAGTTCTAAGCCTAGAGAAAGTGCGAACAGAAGTTAACATTTAAATTTAGGGAAGAATATTAATCTTTTTCCTTTCCTGCTATATTCTACCCCATACATTACTATGTGTGTATAAGGTATATAGTACAAGAAAGGTATTGTGATCACGTAAAAATCTGACCGCGATTTTTTGGCTTTTCTTCACGTTCCCTGAATGCAAAAAAACCCACTTTCAAAAAATATACAGTGTCCGCCAAGAACTAGATATAATATGGAAAAAATATTTTCAAAATAACTTTTTATGTCAATAGTTTGTGCCTGTCTAAAAACCTATTTAGGGTTGAAAATTGTGAACAATTGTAACATAAAAACAATTGAATGTCGTTTCGGTTTCACCGGAAATGACCTTGACTTTGTTATTTTAAATGGGACAACCCTATATGTTTTCTCTTTTTATGACTCTCTGAACAATACTGAATAACTTTTGTCTAACATACCCCATGTCTAAAATTGTTTGTTTGTTAATGGACAAGGTCTAGGCATGCAGAGTACCAGGTACCTTAAACTCCGACTGCTTTGGTCATAATAGTTTTTGAAATAGAGCCGCTTAAAAATATGCCGTAATTCGTATTTGTTTGTATTTTACGGAAAACGGAGTAGGCCAGGACAGAGGGTGCTATGGTTTTTAAAACAATTGAATTTTGACAAGTATTTTCAACTCTATCGACATACCGCATTGCATATTTCTATCTCAAGCCGGTTCGAAATGCCGCCGTGGGTAGTAGTTTTATTGTCAGCCGGTATACCGAGTGATTTTTATTTATTTAGAAAATGCAGTTTTTCGAAATTGTCAAAATCCAAAAGTGCTATTTCTCGGAAATTTAAGTAAGATTTCATTGAGATTTTTTTTAGAGAGTGTTATCTTTAGCTAACTGAACAATCTCAAGGCCAGAAAACACCTATTTTTTTTAGATTTAGCTAAAAATTAATCTTTCTGTTTCTTAAACATTTTCTAAAATTTCACATACCAAGACTTAATATTAAAATTCGTTGAACTCGGACGACCAACCAGCGTTACGCCACTCCACGCGCCTGGCACGGAGGACTATAAATAGCTCCACACCGACCTTCGGTTCTTAGTGCGACTTTCACTCTGATGATGCAAGCTGCAAGGTTTTGCGAAACGTTGTGCGACTTTTACTCTGATGATGCAAGCTGCAAAGTTTTGCGAAACGTTAGTGAATATGGACGCACAAACAGCGAAACTGCCAAATCTGCCAAAGTATCCTAGTTCTCAAGATACTCAAACAACACGATCCACCAAAGAGCATGACCATCGCGCGGGTTTTTGCTCGACTTCACAAGTGCAAGGCACATTAAGCAGAAAATGCTGGGTATTCATATACAAATCCGACGCGGTCTAAGCCGAAATTCTATGTTAAGAAGATTAAACTAAAAGCTGTAATTTTCTTGTATGTCAAATATCTTCGTAAGTATAAGAGATACGAAAAAAAGTTTCGTATGAAAGTAACTGTTTTTGACGAGGTCAATTTAAAATTGGTGTCTAACAAAAATTCAAGAATGCTACGTCTGAGGTACTCCTACCAACTTCCTTAAGTTAAATGGGTGCCATATTTGATTTTTAGGTTACTGAATAGAATTTTTTATTCTAGTTTTAGCGATGTAACGTAACGTATGATTGAATAAAATTTCCAGTAAAATTAATTGTTTTACATTTTAATCAAGTAGGCTTACATGGATCCAAACAAAATTAGGTGAAATTTAGTTTAGACAACCTTTGTATGTAATTCATATAATACTTAGTAACATTTTAATTCAGTACTAAGTACTTGAACCACAAAAACATCGTGATATTACTTTTTAAATGTATAATCAGTAACCCGTCGTGTCGTCAAATGGTGGCAACTATATTTAGCTATCAATAGGCAGCATTTTGATCATATCATGTGATTATCAGAATTGCGTTTTACTTTATATATAAATTTTGTTTGTTTTTGTTTGGATCCATGTAAAGCTACTCCATTAAAATGTAAAAACAATTAATTTTAGCGGATTTTCTTTTCAATCATACGTTATCTTACATTGTTAAAACAAGAATAAAAATTCTATTCAGTAACCTAAAACTCAAATATGGCGCTCATTTAACTTAAGGAAGTTGATACGAGTAGCTTAGAATTTTTGTTCGACACCAATTTTAAATTGGCCTCATCGAAAGCAGTGACTTTCATATGAAACTTTTTTCGTATCTCTGTACTTCTCCCCTTTAACCGTTTCTCTGTAAAAATTCAACTTGCATATTATTTACTTTTAGTATTTTTTTTATATACTTTGTTCCAGCGAAAAGCAGGATTAAGACACAGTTACAAGAATAAATGTGCACCAACAGCTCAGTGAAGGAGGGACAGGTATTGCTTAAAATTTTCTAGCTCTACGCACGTTAAAATAGCTTGTATTATAGAAGTACCAGACAAATGTACAGAATAGGTACGAAACTGTGATCCGCTGAAGACCGCTAGCTTCTTAATTACGTTATTATTTTCAATATTGGATGGTGGCTGTTTAAAACATGCAACTTATTCTAAACACAGCAACTCGAATGCAACAAGTAGTCGCTGTCCTCGGGGTTTTATTTGTAAGACATAAGCAAGTCATCTTAGGTTAAAACGTAGAAGAATTTTTGCTGCTGGGAGTGCGAAGAAAGATGAATTTATCTAGAGCACAGTGTACTCGGAGGACTTAGCGAAATCGATCTTGGTGATGGCGATACAAATGTTAACGATACAAAACGTCTAGGCTAGTTTAGTAAAATCGAATATTCTAAGTCCTGGCTGCAATTTTCTACGGAAGTCGAAGTTCTTGAAAATCATTCGTTACTACCCAGGACTGCTACACCAGTGAAACGACCAAAATACTCGCACACTCCCCTCGCCCGCATGGCTCTAGGCTCGACTCAAAGATTTGTTGAAATATTTTATTCTTCACACTCAGGTTTTCCTTTTTGTTTCAGTTTCTTTATGTCATTAATTGGCGTTTTATAAATTGAATTCTCTATAGGTACCTTATTACAGAGACGGGCATAAAACTGTTGAATTGTATAAGTTTGGATGATAAGAATTTGAAGTGGATGGTTGCACCTGCTATCTAATTTGTAGCGCCATCTTGTTGTAGAAAAAGATATCTCGGTTTTGACTGTCATTTTTAAAACAGAATTAAAGAACTCAAAAATAAAAACTTATCATAAGACTTCTTCGAGGTTTTTTTAGAATATAAAAAATATGATCTCTATGGATTTCAATCGCATTCAGAATGTGTAATTCCCAGTCCTTGAAAGTTGTGGTTAATTTAACATTAAAATTCGTCTACAGCTCGACTTGTGAAATAACTGGACATTGAACGACGCTACTATAAATTTACAATTACTTGTTTTGTGAGTTACTGTAGTACATTCAGCTTTAATTTTAAAATGCATAAAGTTAGATAGTGAACTTGACTTTATATTTACAGTCCGACATTAATGGCTTTCTAAATTGAAGCCTTCAGGTAAGCTTTTGAAAGAAATCCATGGATGTGAAGCACTTAAACGCCCGTTGCCAATTCAGCAGAACTTGGCTAGCTGAAGGGCCTTCCAGTAAAAAATCTGCATCTAAATCATCACTCAGTCCCACGGGGTCTTGATATCTGCACAAAAAGTAAGTTGCGACGGATGCACACACTTTATTTGGACGAAACGTCAATATGTGGGCCGCTTCGAGGAAATTTGCTGCATACAGGAATAGCATTTACCACGATTTCCAAATATCTTGGCGGGTAGTCCGTTTTATTTATAAACACGGCGATTCTCTTGCTAACGTGTGTAACGTTTTTTGCATGAACGCTTCTAAAGTACTAAAATCACCTTTATATAAATTTTGGCTTAAACTATTATCTCTAATTTGTTTCTTATAAAAGAAGTACTAATTCTATTACTGCTGTAGCAATCCTTTAATATTGAAGAAAACATTATAGGCTGCAGCATTAGTTTTATTTTGGTTTGTAATGGGTGTACCATTAAGAGTGGCGTTTTTCATTCTGTGATTTAACGTATTAGTTATCTGAAAAAAATAGTAACATTTTTATTTTAAACTAAACTTCTCTACTTTGCTGGCAGACCCTACATCTTTTAATAAAATTTCCAATCTTTGGCTTCGATATTTTTTAAAGTTTTCATTGCTCGGCGACGTTTTGCCTGGTTGCTCGCCTCGGCTATCCACTCGGCCATTAATTGCAGGCATCGTCCATAAAGAGAAGAATTGTAGGTGGTAGAGTGTCTAGCCTTTCCAACTTGATTTTCTAACTTTCCATTTTCTGTAATATTGTATTCTAGTACTTGGCTATTTATGTGGTTTCCGTAGTGTATAGCCAATCCATTTCCACAGTGAGTGAGAACGTCGAACATTATTGACGAGGATAACATTTGGTCCATGAGTCGAAGACGAGTGGTATAATTTATTCGAGTGAATAATGGAATTTCTCACGAGTTAAATTCTAGGCTTTTTCTACTGGTTTTACATAATTTAGTATTATTATTTTTTACTGAGAGAAAGATTTGACGTTTGCATTTATCAGGTCTCCTATATTTACGTTTTACTTTAATGATTTTCTAAAGAATAATAAAAACACTTGGCATATAATTGGCTTACAGTAGTTGAAGAATGAAAATTATTTCATTATTTAAATAATTCACAACTTTCTTGTTTAAAAAAACGCATCCATATTGTACATATTGGTCGATATGAGTAAAAACATTATTTTATTTGTGAAGTTTAATGTGTGTCAGTGCATGAGCAAAATTAAGAAATGTTGAAAATTGGATTCGCCTGTAATGTAACGCATACATTTTATTAAACATTAAAAATGTATTTAAATTTATGCATCGCCTAATCAAACATTGTATCTAGCCAGCGCGTGGTTTAAGTTAACGCGAAGGCTCCCGCTATACGCAAAGTTGCGCTGAATGAACGATCGCATCGGTTTTTCTTTCCAGTGGACGCTAGGACAAGTACCCCGATAACGCGGCAGAAAAGATGTAAATGAAAATTGCACGGCCAGTTCAACACACTTGAGATTATCCCCCCTTGATTCCACCAGTTCTGATCCTGTCCTCATATTTTCCTAACCGGGTTCTGCAACTGACAGATAGACCTGTCAACCGTGGGACACCAAACTTACCATTTCCGGCTTTAAGGGAAGTGGCAGACAGACCTGTCAAACCTTAAGCTAAATTATTCGTTCCGAACCCATCCTGAAAAGTAAAGCGGCGAGTAGTCGATTTTACTTGGCAGATAGACCTGTCTCTTAAAATTAGAATTCTCTAGGCCTAAATACTAGCTTGACAACTAAACCTATCTTGTAGGACTAATTGCTTAAAGCGATCATCATCGCTCCGCTCCCTTAACATTCCTGTAATTAACCATGTAAGAATCGGCAGATACTTCCTGGAGCATCCTCCTCGAAGGTCCAGGGTTTCGCTACAGCAAGAAGATGAAATATTCTCCGCAGCCTGCTAGCATCACCATGGCCGAAGCTTACGTTCGCCCGCCGGTCCCAAGAAATTTTCCGGCCATTCTTGGGCTAGTTAAAAACGTAAGAATTCACTTTTGCGTTATTTCAGGAGGCGCGGATTTACACAATAGGGCACCGCCACTCTGACATTATGATCACTTCATATCGCCATGAGCGACGTCGCTGGCCGGCGCAAGAGGTGCAGAGCTAAAGTCACGCTCCAGACCACAACTCTTGATCCGTGCGTGTTAATTGGGTTACCGAAGAACTAGAAACAACAAAACGTATTTCCCAGAGGAACTGTTGGATCTTCATTAATGTATAAATCACTTATTTACGAATTTTATCTTATTTTGTAACTATGTTAAAAACAATATGTGTGTGGTAATTACAAATTGTTTTTCCTGATCTTATATATAAAGGGTGTCCCTAAAATAATAGGCCACCGATTAATCATAAATTTCTTAAGTCATAATAAATTGATTAAACCTAATATACCTTAGTACAAAGTCCCTTCAGTAAGAAGTTATAGGGCCTTGAAGTTTAATTTTTTATTTTTTACTTTTTTGTTAATTTCCACAAATGTAGAGATATCAATTTGAATTTTAGTATACGTGTTTACCAATATGTACTGCACTAATAGTTTTTTTTTTCATAAATGAGACTTGACTATAAGAAGCACATTACCTTTCTTTGATAACTTTTTTCAACTCTAACTTCGTTATCTGTAATATTTTTTGATACTTTACGTTATTTAATGAAAGAGAATAAAAAATCACAAAAATAATGTACTCTTAGTTCTTAAGCCTAAAAGCAACGGTTTACCTTAAAATGCCCATCAAAGGTTTTTGGTTGTCATTAAGACGTGCAATTATCAAGTAGCCATTATCACAAAAACAATGCTCATCTAGTAAAAAACAATGATAAATCAATTAATGTCGCAGCATTTTCATAAGCATAAAAGACAAAAAACTGATGTCACCAACGTCATTAATTGATTTCTTGTTGTTGTTTACTTGATTACAATCATTACCCATTGTTTTTGTGATCATGGCTACTTGATAATTGCACGTCTTAATGACAATCAAAAACCTTTTATAGGCATTTTAAGATAAACGGTTGCCCTTACGCTTATGAACTAAGAGTACATTATTTTTGTGCAATATAATTCTCTTTCAGACAATAACCTAACATTTTAGAAAATGTTACAGATAACGAAGTTAGAGCTAAAAAATTTTTGAAAGATAGGTAAAGTTACCCTTGCAGTCAAGTCTAGTTTATGAAATTTTTCCTATTAGTGCGCTACAAAATAGTAAGCATGTATACCAAAATTCAAATGGATATCTCCACATTTGTGGAAATTAACAAAAAAAGTAAAAAAATGAGGCCCTATAACTTCTTACTGAAGGGACTTTGTACTAAGATATATTACGTTTAATCGATTTATTATGACATAAGGAATCTATGACTTAATCGGTGTCCCATTCTTTTTGGGACAGCTTATATATATTTGAGTTTGTGCGAACCTGCCTCCGATTTGAGGATTTGAGTTTACCCGAGTTGTTAATCCAGAACGCCCTTCACATGGACCTAGAAATTTTTGAAACGTTACAGTAAATATAGGAATCTTGGAAAACATCAAAATTACGAAGTCGATTAATTGAGCGTAGCAATGTTCAGAAACGTAATTTTAAAATATCCTTAGTCTTAAAAATTTTATAATAAAACCAAAATGTTGTTTTCTTTTAATTATTCATGCCCTATCACAGGGGTCGGCAACCTGCGGCCCGCGGGCCGCATGCGGCCCTTTGCAACTTTTTGCGCGGCCCGCCAAAGCACCAATATAACTTTAGGAAAAATCAACAAACTTAGAGCGTAAGCGTGCCGAAATGTGGCCGTTGACAAAAATGCGCGACAAACAGAAGCATAGTGGGAAATCTATTTTACTGCGCAAGTTTAATCCCCACTCCCCAGCGAATACGACGTCTCGCTTAGCAAGTGTAGCATTCTTTCTAGTGATGGGCATAATCGGATGATTTCAATAATCGGAATGTTCCATTTCGGAATGTTTATAAAATCGGAATATCATCCGATTATTTTACATTCCGTAAATGCAAGCAAGGGAAAACGAGCGAAATAACAACAAGCGGAAGGAAGATGAAGTGCGTGCAAATTTACGATGAGAGCACTCGCCGTCGCGCCGTAAGCCCTTATCTGCGTTGGCATCTATTGTTTGGGTTTGTAGGACGGTCAGTAATAGCTATTTACGTTATTAGACCGGTAGCAACATTTTTATGGCCGCGCCAATACTTTACAGGTCGAACCGTAGGGCGAGACCTGTATGTTTGGCAAGGCCATAAGAATTCTACCGGTCGTGTATCGTATAAGATTTTTTAGGATACTGCATTGGTAACTAGCGTTTACATTGTTACAAACGAGTCCTGTAGATAAAATTTACCGGCCTAGACCAGTAGTAGTTCTATTACTACTGGTCTAGGCCGGTAAATTTTATCTACCGGACTCGTTTGTAACTATGTAGACGCTAGTTAGCAATGCAGTATCCTAAAAAACAATTTATGAGTTTGAGTCGCACAGTGGGATATAAGGAAATAAAATATTTTTTCAAATTATTACAGTAGTTACGTTAATAGACTTTCGGAAAATGGTAGTGATATTTTAAAGTTTAATAGCACATAAAGTACATAATAGATAGTATAAAACAATACTTGAATTTGAAGTCTGTAGGTGTACTATCTAATAATTAATCTACGAAATACCACTGCCATTAGTGCCATTCACGTATCATACACGTGCGCACACGGCGCGACCCGTCGACATTCGCCAACCAGCATATAGCAGTCAAGTGAGTCAATACAACATTCCGTATTCCGTTCAGTTCAAATTGGCATTTCGTTTTCTCATTTTGTGTACCGAATAGTAAAATAATCGAATTCCGAAAGTTCCGAATTTTGTGCACCTAACAGTAAAATAATCGAATTCCGAAAAGTTCCGAAATAATAGGAACCTTCCGATTTTTTGAACAATCGGAAACTTTCCGATTATTCATTCCGGATAGGCCCATCACTAATTCTTTCATTTCGCCAGTTTGCTACTGTATGTTCATATGTGCGTTCATGTTGACCGCCGTATGACGTTTCACTACAATATTTTATATTTTTTATATTTATATATTTTATATTTACATATTTATACATATTTAATTGAATTGTATTTTCTTTTTTTTCTCTTTTAAGAATTGTAAAATTTTTGTTCTCTAACATTATTGTTATTATAGCATGTCAATAAAAAATAAATTTTTTCTATATTTATTTTTAATAATATTTATACTCGTATATGATATAAAAGCACTATTTAAGTTACATTTGAATGTGCGGCCCGCATAAAAAAAAATATTTTGTAAATGGCCCGCCTTCCGAAAAAGGTTGCCGACCCCTGCCCTATCATATAAATAAAGGAGAACGATCCAAACGTGTGTGTCCGTCACGACAATTGCAGACGCGATGATCCCCATTTGCGTTTGTTTGCATTTCGCCGTCGCTTCGATTTTGGCGGAACCCCGAGAGCCCCCTTGGAGAGGGGCGGATCCCCGAGGGCTCCCTTGGAAAGGGGCATAGCCCTGATGGCCCTTGGAGAGAGGCAAATCCCCTAGGGCCCCCTTGGAGAGGGGCGGATCCCCGTAAGCCCCCTTGCAGAGGGGCGGAGCCCCGTGAGACCCCTTGGAGAGGGGTGGAGCCCCGTGAACCCCTTTGGAGAAAGGCGGAGCCCCATAGCCCCATTGGAAAGAAGCGGATCCCCGAGAGCCCTCTTGAAGAAGGGCGAAGCCCCGGAGCTCTCTTGGAGAGGGGCGGAGCTCCGTGAGCCCCCTTGAAGAGGGGCAAGCCCCGAAAGCCCCCTTGGAGAGAGCGGATCCCGGAATACCCACTTGGAAAAAGACGGAGCCCCGAAAGCCCCCTAGAAGAGGGGCAAAGCCCCGAGAGCGCCCTTGGAGAGGGGCGGAGCCCCAAAGTCCCCCTTGGAAAGGGGCGGAGCCCCGTGAGCCCCTTTGGAGAGGGACGAAGCTCCGGGGCCCCCTTGGAGAGGGCCGAAGCCCCGTGAGCCCCCTTGGAGAGGGGCAAAGCCCCGGGGCCCCATTGGAGAGGGGCGGAGCCTCGTGAGCCCCCTTGGAGAGGGCCGGAGCCTCGACAGCCCCCTTGGATAGGGGCGGAGCTCGGAGAGCCCCTGGGAGAGGGGCGGAGCCCCGAGGGCCCCCTAGGAGAGGGGCGAAGTCCCGTGAGCCCCCTTGGAGAGGGGCGGAGCCCCGAGAGCCTCCTTGGAGAGGGGCAAAGCCCCGAAGGCCCCCATTGGTGAGGGGCGGAGCGTTATTTGAGCGGAATTGTGATTAAATCGATGCGATTTTAGAAAAGGACCCTCAATTCGCGTTTCTTTTTGAAAATGATGAGCAAAGCTTAAAACTACTTCTCAGTGGTGACACATAAAATGTGCTAAGCAGCGCATACGAAAATACATCAGGATAGACCGCGCAATAGCGCGTGCAGCCCCGTTTATTTGTATAATAGTTGTAATAACTTACTTTAGTTACAAAGTTATTAAAAAGCGTTAACAAAACCATTTTAATGAAATCGTTAATATTCGACGTTTAGAAACTCAAAAACGGTATAAGGTAGGGGTAACATATGGTATATTTTTGAAATCAGGAAAGAAAGATCATTCCAAAAATTTAATAATATACAGGGTGTTCCATTTAAAAAAATATATTACTTTTTTGTATCCCCTTAATTATGCACGCCACTGTACTTTTGATAGCATTTTAACAAAATTCAGTTATAACCACATAACTTTTATTTAAAACTTTTTTTTCTATAGGCAATAATAACGATGATAAGGGGTGGGTAATTTATAATGAATAACCCTGTACATTCATGCGGGCATGATGAACGAGTGGTAATCTATACGCGATGTAAATGGAGGATTTCTCTGGGCTTCGTTAGAAAGAATGCAGTTCAACTATTGGCTACGAACATCCGCGGTCTACACACTGACAACGGGGGGTTGTCCAGTGCTTAATCATCTTTTTACAGGGTGGTTGGCGAAACGATTGATGGCGGGGCGATACAGGAGTTTCTTCGAATACATCCGATATAAGAATTTTAATTTTGATCGTTAGAAAAAAGTGCAGCTTTTTAGGTAATGGTCTAAGTTTCACGTCTCACTCTAATAAGAGCAGACATTCCCATTTAATTTTACGGGATTAATGACTCCCTGTATTTCTAAAAAATAAGCCAGATTATTTCAGCAAGTTGTTTGCATTGAATGCGAGGACTTAAACTCGTGCTTATTGCGTTCAATTTTGTTTGATAGTCCGCTTATTAGCAGCATTTCGTGAAACGCCCAAGATTTTCATGAAATCGCCAATTACAGCAAACGGCTGCGATATTGACACTTTTTGGGATATATTGAGAGTGGGTTAAAAATATTACCGCTTTCCCCCCATTGCAAATTTCGTCGCCGCAACAAAAGGAAACCGCCGTTGCAAACCTTTTTCCGAATAGTTCGCACTCCGATTTATCGGGCTAAATATAAATATTTATTTTCGACTTCCAGTCCGTGTTTGGACGTAAACGCATCGATGCAGTGCCATTCATCACCGGCAGAAACATGCTGAACGCATTTCTGTATTAGCGGCCAATGGCAGAAATAGCCCCCGTAAAATATGACATAATAAAAGTTTGACGTAAAAGCATATACGATAATCGCCCGCGTGATAGCGATGACAAACGGTGCCGGGTTGACCGCCACAGCGGGCGAATCCTTGTTCATATCCAGTCCCCGGGGACTCCCCTTTCCGGGGATCTTTGCACTAGCATGTGTACGCGTCTTGTAGCCGATAAATTACACTTCAGCAGCCACTTAATTTCTAAGGAAAATGCCAAGGTCCGCGTGCGATGCACGGCGATAATTTAATTTTTTTCTCGTTATCCCCGAGGCTGCAATATACGATTTGTCTCAGGGATCCCTGACGTCATGTGCGGATGAAGCAATCACGGAAATTATTTAAAATACATTATATTTGAATCTGCTTCTCCTTAAAAACATCAACATTGACTGTATTATTCGAATATTTTAGAAACCAAGATATGCCTGAATAAATTGCAGTAACATTTTTCTAATTATTTAGTATATTTGTGAACTGGTTTTAGTGGTTAATTTTTTCAAAAAAATTGGTTTCAGGTCCAAAAATGGGTGTTTGTTTCAGCGAATAGTAGGCATTGTGTTGTAATTATTAACAGTTGAACAAATTCGAGGAAAATTTAATAGGATGGGGAAAACAAAAAAAATTTATTGTAACCTGTTTTATTTAAATTTTAATCAATTAAAGCACTTTACTTATGCAAAATTTGCTGTATTGTAGGTGAGTTGCCACCTATATTGCCCTCATGTTTATATGTCACGTTTATGGGATGATAATAATAGAGTATTAGGTTATTATTAGGAGTAAAAGTGATATTTTGTGTGGCGAGCCCGAACGCGTTTGACTGACGAGCGTAAGGGAGTCAGACAAGTCCGGCGATGCACACAAAGTCACTTTGACTCAAATACCATATGCTATTTTATTTTAAAACGCTCGAACTAATATAAATACAAAATGTATTTAAAATATTGCGATTATTCATAATTGACGTTTACGTCAGTTTCCGACAATCAAGAAGGCCCATGTCAAAGATATTCGAAACCTAATCAAGTTTTGAAGCACTTTCACTTCGCCGCGCCGGCGTACAATTAATTACTTTTATGCCTAGGCATAAAAGTAACGCATTTACCTTGTCAGTTAAGTCACATCAGTCACTTTTATGACTTATGAAAATAAAAACGTTTGTTCGTATTAAAACCATCTATTCCATTTAGCGATTACTACCGTCAACAGGTTGCGGACTCAATTTAAGTAAAATAACTGAATTAACAGGAGTAATAACACCTTCTAAATGGTTAAGGTTTGAGTGTAAATAATTCTCAGTGAAACAATCACTCAAATGAGTAAAGAAGACTGGAAATGTTATCGAAAGACAATTGTGACATCGGCTTTTCCAGGGCTAACCAAAAATGACCCGTGATACCAACACAGCTTCGGCAAATCTGATACTCAGCAGAACGTTATCTTTAATAGGAACGGCCCCATAAATTTAACTCGTCGACTGGAAGTCTCAAATGTCTTAATAACATCAATAAGCAGCGGCGGCCTCACTTGGGTCAATCAATTACATACGTAGAAAAGGTTATATGAGTTATGAATGACGTATTATTTACAGAATTTCGATCACTCGCAGGTCGCTAAGACGCGGCACGTACTACGTATCAGAATGAGGTTATTTTTCATCCGAATACTTGGAACGAAAACCGAGTTACACAGGTTATTTCAATAACCGGATAACCGGTTATTTTTGATTCGAATAAGCCCATCACTAGTTTTAATACTTAATTTTTAAAGTGACTTAGTGAGCCGCCTGGCAGTTGCCAGATGTGGGGATTGAACCCTGTACCTTGGTACCGTAGCCGAGCTCCCTAACTGCTCGGTCACATACATACAGAGTGAAATTGTCTATATTGGTTTCTATTAAGCCACTGAACTTCTTTTAATTTATGAAATATTGGCTGAGATTTCCAAATATAGGTCTAAGGATGCGTTTTATATTATTTGGACCTTTTTAGTGTCAATACTATTTAAATAAGGTTCATACACGTCACTACAATAATTAAATGTCGGCAATAAATCGCATAAATTGATTTTTAAATGTTGACTAAGTATATGTCTGTTTAAAAATATTGACATAAAACTAGAGTAAGTTCTTTAAATACATCTCGATATGTGACCCTTAAAATGCAAATTATTGTCAACAACCAAACCCAAACTCACAACTTGTTCTGTTAAAGGTAGAGCTTCATCGATAGTTTTTAATTTAACATCACGGTTAACTCTATCAACATTGTTCTTCTTCCCGAATGCTAATTTTTTCGAATTAATTTCCAAACAATCTTCCTTGGAACATTTAGAAATTGCTGAAATGTCGGAATTGATGCGATCACATAGACGATGAACCTCCCTCGCGTTGAAAAAGTAGTAAATTTGAATGTCATCAATGTCCATATTATAGGAACATATGGTTAGAGGAAAATTTGCTATATAGGTAATAAACAAAAATGGTCCTAAAACAGAGCTTTGTGGTACTCCCGCGTTAATAATTAGAACATTTTAGATCTGACGGCCTGTTTTTTATTCTACAAATAACGAAACTGCTTTGTCACCAAAGCCGAAGTACATTACTACACTTCACTAGTTTTAGCTATAGGAATATTGTGATTAATAGTGTCGAATGCTTTGGAAAAGTCTAAACGAACAAGTAATGTAAGTACACCGCGATCAGAAAAATATCATCTGTCACTTTTAGATGTGCCGTACCACAGCTATGGCAAGATCTACATCCTGACTGTGTGTCAGCAGAATTTTATTCCTTCCAAGTGCCAATTAACCTGTACAGAAACAGCCTTTTCAAAACTCTTTGACAAAGCAGGCAAAATGCGTATAGGACGAAGGTCTTGAGAACTATTTGGAGATGATACTTTAGGTAAGGAACTGACATACGAAGAAAGCCCGTAATTCGAAAAAGTTGGCTGGATAAACAATGATTTATTAAATGTGATATAAGGAAGTAAATAAGGTACACATAATACTATCATACGCATGCTGATACTATCCGCGCCGACCGACTGTGAATTGATCGAAGATATTATTTTCAGCACTGTAATTTTATCTACCGATTGAAAATTTAAAACTGACTGATAATAATTCATGGAACTATTACGCAACAAACTTAAATAAAAATCCGTTGTCGGTATTCATATTTGTTGTAAGGGGCAACTGTCGGAATCCACAAGTTGAACGTATCGTTATAATTTCTTCTATTTCGTACTACCAAATTTCATAAAAGTATAAAAACTGCATCTTGTTTTCCAACAAATCGGTACAGGTTTGACGGCACGACGGTCTTTTTAATTTGTAACACCGAGTTTGACATGTTTGGTTTTTATTTTATAAGTAAGCGTCTGAAATTGTGTCATTATATCGATCAAAACTGTATTTTAGTTTTAAACATTCCAGTATAAATGCAAACGGACGAAAATAAAAACGTAATTGAGCACAAATTAACATAATTTTGAATAAAAACGCTCAATTTCGTTGAAAAAATGTTCTGACACCGTCATTTCACTTAAAATTTTACAAAAACTGACATCATGTCACTTGAAATTACACAAAAAACGACATTTTTATCCAATAAGCGATAAAAAATACACCATCTCACATTATTTCACTTAAAAATGATCACAATTCGTTTTATAAATCGTTTTGTAAAACGAAAATGATGTAAAAGCAGTTTTTAGAGTTATTTCTAATCATAATTTTGCAAATGTTTTACACTTTTTTCTCTAACTTGTTGCAATTTTAGTAAGATTTGAATAAAAACACACAATTTTGCTAAAAAAGTTCTAACCAAAAACGACAAAAACAATATTTTTATTCCATTTTCATTGAAAAATCTTCTATCACAAACATTTCTAGAAGCAAAATTGCCGTAACGTAGACTCGCTGTGCATTTTATTAAAGAAATTCTTATACTTTTGATGAAAATATATGCATGTTGACAACAAATTAACATAAATTTGCTCTAACTTGTTGCAGTTTTAGTAAGATTTGAATAAAAACACAATTTCGCTGAAAAATGTTCTGGTCCACATCATCTCACATAAATTTTTACAAAAACTGACATGTCACTTGAAATTATACAAAAAAAAAACGAAATTTTTACTCAATCTACGACGAAAATTGAACAAAAATCACGCATTACACATCATCTCACATAAATTTTTACAAAATCGACATCATGTTACATACATAAACTATGCATAATTTTGCAAATGTTTTACACTTTTTTATAAAATGCATCGCTCAAAATTAAAAGAAATCGCAATTTTGTTGAAAAAATCTACTACCACAATCATTTCGATAAACAAAACTCAAAAATTCTTATACTTTTGATGGAAATATATGTATGTTGACCACAAATTAACATAATTTTTGAATAAAAACGCGCAATTCGTTGAAAAAAATGTTCTGACACCATCAAACCACGCAATTTCATTGAAAAATCTTCTACCACAAGCATCTCGATTAGCAAAATTTCAGTTACGTAGGCTCATTGTTTATTTTTATTACGAAAATTAACTCACAATTGAACAAAAATCACACAATTACACATCTCACATAAATTTTTACAAAAATCGACATCATGTCACATAAATTATAAAAAAATGACATTTTAATTCAACACACGATAAAAATTTTATAAAAATCACCCAATTACACATTATCTCACATAAATTTTTACAAAACCTGACATCACGTCACTTGAAATTATACAAAATATATATATGTTGACCACAAATTAACATAAATTTGAATAAAAACACGTAATTTCGTTGAAAAAATGTTCTGGCCCCGTCATTTCACTTAACATTTTACAAAACTGCCATCATATCACTTGAAATTCTACAAAATATATGTATGTTGATCACAAATTAACATAAACCTGAATAAAACACACAATTTTGTTGAAAAATTTGCAAATGTTTTACACTTTTTATAAAATGTATCGCACAAAATTAAAAGAAATCACAATTTTTAAATTATATCACGCTATTATGAAATCGTAGATTGATTTTTTTTTAAATTTTACACTTTGTAACTGTAAAATAACTTCAAATACTAATATTTTAGCTTTAGATTTTGTAATTATTGCAGATTCGTGAAAAACAAAAGCAGAGTAGAAATAAAAAGACACAAACACTTTGTAATTAACAAATATATTGTTCTTATTTCGTATAATACTTAATAATATAAAAATAATTGTACAGCTGAATGTCTTATTTTCTAAAAATTCGCTAGCAATTTACAAAACTGTAGTTTGAGGTGTACAACATTTCAAATTAAAAAGGCTGCAAGTAATAAAATCAGAATTTCATTGTGTCATTTTAAAGTTTAAGATGCTCCCAATCTAGAATTCCCTTGGCTTTCGATGTTGATGACATCTGCCTTAGAGGAATTTTTTTAACGGCCTTTTTTTGGAGGCGTTTCCTTATCGGCGTTCTTCTGACTGAACCTTTTTGATGTGGACTTTGAGGAGTAGCTGGTGTTTTTAATTTATATTCTAAATGGGGCTCGCAGTTATCAGTTTCCATTTCGGTTTTTCCTGTAGTATCAGTCAGGGCTGGCTTCTTTTGCTGTTTAGGTTTAGTTAGCAACACTTGAGCAACGTTAAGGCCTTTGATGTAATCAGCAAACTGTAGGCGTCAGGGTGGATTATTAGTTTTTCGAGGCCTCAGAGTGTCGTGAACTAAATCGACTATGTTAGACGTCGGTAAAATTTCACCCTTTATAGTAACGGTACCCTTGTGATCCTAGCTCACATCGTTTGAGGCACTCAAAATGCGTAGGAAAACTTCAGCTTTTTTCTTAAAAGTTTTGGGAAGTGTAGATAAAATAACGGCATTTGGTAGGCTGTTACTGATTGATTCAATAGGTATTTTGATTAGCTGCCGTGCCTGGTTTGTGAAATGAAGGAATCTTTGTAAGACTTGGTTGTACTGCCCCCATTTATCGTGATCAGTTAACTTGGACTTTAAAACTTTTTGCATTTCGTCATCAAGCTGTGATAATATATTTTTCTCCGTATTCTCGCTAGACTTAAGACGTTGGACAAATTCAGGCGATACAATCAACATCTTCCGCTCTTGGTCCATTTTAGTCGAAAAGGAACTCAGGCGTTTGTTCTGGTAGAGCCGTCGTGAATAAACTAACTTAAAATCAAGACTTTTATAATACATATATATAAAAAAATATATGGCAGGTACGGGAATCGAACCCGTATTCTCTCTCGAGATCAGAGCTTAAATCGGACGCCTTAACCATTCGGCCAACCTGCCTCTCCTGTATAAACGAGCACTCTCTGCATAATTAAGAAAACATCTAGTTTAAAACCCTTCTACTTGCAATTTCAAACAATATTTCATATAAATTAAGCCATGTACAAATTTCGAAACTGGGTTTTTATATATTTATTATGAAAGTCTTGATTTTAAGTTAGTTTATTCACGACGGCTCTACCAGAACAAACGACTGCGCTCCTTTTCGACTAAAATGGAACAAACTACAGTTTTGTAGATTGCTAGCGAATTTTTAGAAAATAAGACATTCAGCTGTACATTAATTTTTATATTATTAAGTATTATACGAAATAAGAACAATATATTTGTTAATTACAAAGTGTTTGTGTCTTTTTATTTCTACTCTGCTTTTGTTTTTCACGAATCTGCAATAATTACAAAATCTAAAGCTAAAATATTAGTATTTGAAGTTATTTTACAGTTACAAAGTGTAAAATTTAAAAAAAAATCAATCTACGATTTCATAATAGCGTGATATAATTTAAAAATTGTGATTTCTTTTAATTTTGTGCGATACATTTTATAAAAAGTGTAAAACATTTGCAAATTTTTCAACAAAATTGTGTGTTTTATTCAGGTTTATGTTAATTTGTGATCAACATACATATATTTTGTAGAATTTCAAGTGATATGATGGCAGTTTTGTAAAATGTTAAGTGAAATGACGGGGCCAGAACATTTTTTCAACGAAATTACGTGTTTTTATTCAAATTTATGTTAATTTGTGGTCAACATATATATATTTTGTATAATTTCAAGTGACGTGATGTCAGGTTTTGTAAAAATTTATGTGAGATAATGTGTAATTGGGTGATTTTTATAAAATTTTTATCGTGTGTTGAATTAAAATGTCATTTTTTTATAATTTATGTGACATGATGTCGATTTTTGTAAAAATTTATGTGAGATGTGTAATTGTGTGATTTTTGTTCAATTGTGAGTTAATTTTCGTAATAAAAATAAACAATGAGCCTACGTAACTGAAATTTTGCTAATCGAGATGCTTGTGGTAGAAGATTTTTCAATGAAATTGCGTGGTTTGATGGTGTCAGAACATTTTTTTCAACGAATTGCGCGTTTTTATTCAACAATTATGTTAATTTGTGGTCAACATACATATATTTCCATCAAAAGTATAAGAATTTTTGAATTTTGTTTATCGAAATGATTGTGGTAGTAGATTTTTTCAACGAATTTGCGATTTCTTTTAATTTTGAGCGATGTATTTTATAAAAAAGTGTAAAACATTTGCAAAATTATGCATAGTTTATGTATGTAACATGATGTCGATTTTGTAAAAATTTATGTGAGATGATGTGTAATGCGTGATTTTTGTTCAATTTTCGTCGTATGTTGAGTAAAAATTTCGTTTTTTTTTGTATAATTTCAAGTAACATGATGTCAGTTTTTGTAAAAATTTATGTGAGATGATGTGGACCAGAACATTTTTCAGCGAAATTGTGTTTTTATTCAAATCTTACTAAAACTGCAACAAGTTAGAGCAAATTTATGTTAATTTGTTGTTAACATGCATATATTTTTATCAAAAGTATAAGAATTTCTGTAATAAAATGCACAGCGAGTCTACGTTACGGCAATTTTGCTTCTAGAAATGTTTGTGATAGTAGATTTTTCAATGAAAATGAAATAAAAATATTGTTTTTGTCGTTTTTGGTTAGAACTTTTTCAGTGAAATTGTGTTTTTATTCAAATATTACTAAAATTGCAACAAGTTAGAAAAAAAAGTGTAAAACATTTGCAAAATTATGCTTAGAAATAACTCTAAAAACTGCTTTTACATCATTTTCGTTTTACAAAACGATTTATAAAACGAATTGTGATCATTTTTTAAGTGAAATAATGTGAGATGGTGTATTTTTTATCGCTTGTTGGATAAAAATGTGGTTTTTTGTGTAATTTCAAGTGACATGATGTCAGTTTTTGTAAAATTTTAAGTGAAATGACGGTGTCAGAACATTTTTTTAACGAAATTGAGCGTTCTTATTCAAAATTATGTTAATTTGTGGTCAATTGCGTTTTTATTTTCGTCCGTTTGCATTTATACTGGAATTTTTAAAACTAAAATACAGTTTTGATCGATATAATGACACAATTTCAGACGCTTACTTATAAAATAAAAACCAAACATGTCAAACTCGGTGTTACAAATTAAAAGGACCATCGTGCCGTCAAACCTGTACCGATTTGTTGGAAAACAAGATGCAGTTTTTATACTTTTATGAAATTTGGTAGTACGAAATAGAAGAAATTATAACGATACGTTCAACTTGTGGATTCCGACAGTTGCCCCTTACAACAAATATGAATACCGACGACGGATTTTTATTTAAGTTTGTTGCGTAATAGTTCCATGAATTATTATCCGCCGCTTTTTAAAACTGGAGAAGCATTACGCCATACAAAATTTGTAAGATATACCTATGGGGTTGAATCTTGTTTGAAATTCATTAATTAAACAGGGCGCCGAAAACCCGCACGCAAGGGTAGATTGAACACGACCTGTTGGGATAAAATATAAAAATAAAAGTTTAAATTGATATTATAACGAAATTTGAGCATAATTTAAAACAGCACATATCCCATTAGGTCATCGAGAAAAGTTTGCTTGAGTTTTATAAAGGATCCAGCAGTTGTATGCCAAATCCCTTGTCCGCGGTTGTCCGCGATACGACAGGCAACGACATGTTTGGCCAGTTGATAAAAATACCATAATTAATTCCAGCAAAACTACTTACGGAATCAGTTTTTTTAAATTCCTTTCAACCTTTTAAGTCCATAGACGATGTAATCCCCTTATTATAATTGAAATTTTTGAAAAAATAGTTTGTTTTAAATCTGGCAGCATGACGTCAGAGCAGAGAAAGTAGCTTTCCGTTATACACATAAAATTTGCAACGGCTCGGTAGCTCTGTGGATACGTTGTCTGGGTACTAGCCAAACAACTAGGGTTCAAATCCCCGGTCGGCCTGAGATTTTTTTAAATATAAGCAGCCATTATGCGATGCAAGAGAGAGAAGGAGCACAAGAGAGGGAGATTTAGCAGTTTGAAAATTCAAATATTTCCGCGAAAATTACGACTACAACGAGAAGTGCGCACGGAGAAAACCAAAATGGCCGACACCCCGGGAAGTTTAAATTCAAAAAATTGAGCTTAGAAAAGAAATCTGAAAAATTGAAATTAAAAGTCAGTCGAGAGAAGTGCGGGCGCAGAAAACCAAGATGGCCTACACCCGGGAAGTTTAAATTCAAAAAACGAAAAAAAATCTGAAAAATTTAAAATTCAAATATTCGCGCCAGAAAACCAAGATGGCCGCCGCGTAATTTCAGAAGCAAATTAAAAATGGCCGCGCGTAATTTAATCGGAAGCTAATGCGTAGTTTAATCAGTAGCACATATGAAAATTACATATCAAACTTCATATGTGATTAATTAGATCAAACCGCGAAATTAATTAGATCAAACAGCGAAATTACTTGGGTCAAACAGCGGAATCCGCGAATAAAACCGCGAATTAAACCGCGAATCCGCGAATCAATTAAAGGTGGTGGGGGCCAGCGGCCCTCTTTCTACCGCCTTCAGTAATTTTAACTGTAGAGATAGCAGCATACAAATCGAATAAAATAACTTTGCATTTATAATATCATTACAAATAGTAACCTAAGAAACAAACTGTAAATGCTCCTTAAATTTCCGCAGGTTTTATTTTATGTCGATAAGAAGACTTTTAAATTCTTTGTACTAACAGAACAAATGAGTAACCGGTAGGTACTCTCTCATGAACCCAATGGAGATAGGCCTATTTCAGGGATTTATCAACCCTGCCTTCGTAAGCTCTTGATTTATTCCTCACGCCTCATCTTTGAGGGAAACCATATTCACAACCATTGACTCTTCCAAACCCATTTTTATCCTTCCTATTTGTAGTTAATCTCTGATAACAATCTACTTCTACCTGGTCTGCGAAAGGTGTTGCCTATTTTTAAAGTATTTGCTCAATTGAAACATTTTAATTTCAACGTTTCATATGGATTACACCTTCTAATTAACGGCCTTGATGTTTCTTGATATCTAGTCACGGAGGGTATAAATATCTGAAGTCACGGACAAAGCCAAAATCCAAAAATTGGTCGTAATAAACGTACAATCAACGCTAGTTACTTTTTCAAAAATTAATTTTACATCGTGTTCTATTAAAAATATTAAAAATCTGCCTTCGTACAGGGCTCTGTATGTTACATATACGCAACATCAGTAAGTGAGATTTTTTTCAAACTTAGTCTAACAGCAGTAATACACTAAAAATATTTCAGGGATATTCCATAAATTTGTCCCTAGAAAATGTTACTAAATACAAGCCTTAACTGGCCAACTCGTCTAGCCATCTTTTAAAGCCAAACACAATCCCAATTATTTTATATATGAAATGTCGAATTTGTGCGCACACGAGGTGGGTAAAACATGTAACATGTAAACACAACAAGTATTGAGTTCAGAATCCTACAGCACGTCGGTGGTCTGCTCCACGGGTTCTGGCGGGGTGAGGGGGGAGGAGACAAAAATTCGTCACGTAAAGAGTTTAAAAGACATTATTTGTCGGGACATACAATGTAAGAGCATTAAGAACCCTAAATCGGTTAGAAGAATTGTAACAGGAACTAAGCAAACAAAATGGAACATAGTGAGCATTTCAGAGGTTAAAAGAAAAAGCGAAACTGCAATAAAATGAAACTCAGGTAACATACTGTACCAGAACGGATGTGAGGAAAACGGAACTGGAGGAGGTGGCTTTCTAAAAATTCAATAGATATAGCAAAGGCATACAAATCTGTAACAGAGTCGCTTACATAACCTTAGAAGTAAAATAATAATCAAACACGTTGCAAATTATACAGATATATATCTCCAACTAAATCATACGAGCATGAGGTATTGAAATGTTGCTATGAGGACGTAACAAAAGCAATTAATGAATGCAAAACTAAACCTAAAATAATTATCGGGGATTTTATTGCGGAGCTCGGTAAGAAACGTGATGAAAGGGAGAACAAAACAGGAAAGTTCGGATACGGGGCAAGAAACAACTTTTTAGAGCCGGAACAATTAGGCGCTATGAACACCTTCAAAAGAAACCGCAAAATAAATGGACGTGGATCAGTCCAGATGGAAAAAGTAGAAATGAATATGACTTTATACTAACAAGAAGCTTTGAAACAGTAAAATATGTAAATGCAGTTAATAGTTGTACAATGGTAAGTGATTACAGATTAGTCAGGGCGAAAGTAGAACTAAACCTAAGGTCACTTAAAACAAAGAGAAAAATGAAGAAGAGACAAAAATTTGATACAGAGAAAATAACGGAAAATATAGACAGAGTAAAATTAAAGAGCAGCTAGAAAATACAATATACGTAGATATGGACATAAATGAATTAAATAAAGTACTAACGACAACAATAATAAAATCCGCCCAGGAAGCTGATCTCCCTCAAAGACAGCGGATAAGAAAAACTCTTACAGGCACCCTAAGGCAAATATTAACGAGAAGACGACAACTAACACAATGGAAGCAAAAAAGCATCGAGTATGTACAATTAAATAAAGTACTACGAAAAACTAAAAAGAAAGAGAATAAAGAAACTGTATGACATGATTTTAGAAGTAATCGAGAAAAATAAAAACATGAAGGTACTGCGGCTCAATTTTGGTAAAAACCTAATAGTAGCATTTAGAGACAAGCGAGGTAAAGAACTAAGACAAACAAACGAAATTCAGAAAAAAGTCCAAGGATAGTATTAGAACCTGTACGAAACAAAACAAATTCAACAAAGCAAACACCGAGAAAGGAAATATTTAACGTAAACTCCGAAATCGAGGAGGAAGAAATATTTAGTCTCATAACAGAAATGAAGAACGATAAATGCCAGGAAAGGTCGATATCACAAAAGAACTAATAAGGAACGGAGGCCATAAAGTTATAAAAATGTTAGAAGTTGTATTGAACAAATGCTTACAAATGGGAACAAACCGGGTGACGAGGAAAACACGATACTGCTATTTAAAAAAGGTGACAAACAAGACGTGAAAAATTTTAGAGCAATCACTTTTTTGTTACACATATATGTTATTTATAAGAATAATTACAAAGAGAACAAACAATAAATTAGAAACTTACTTGATAGAGGAACATGCAAGCTTTCGTAAGGGCGACCACTTGTGAAGATTTAAAATAGTGATCGAGAAAGCAACTGCCACTGTTTGTCACTCTAGTCGACTATGAAAAAGCATTTGAACCGTAGAAGCATGGGCTATACAACAAGCTCTATGAAATAGCAGAATAAGCCTTAGAATTATGAGTCTCATTCATAATATCTACCAACAGGCAACAATCAATATTGAAGTGCAAGAACAAGCTCAACACATACCTGCAAGTAAAGGAGTACGCCAAGGGAACCCTCTCTCCCCAAAAATATTTATACTAGCACCTAAAGATCTATTTAAAAACCTAAATTGGAATCAAATGGAATAAATATCAATGGAAATTTTCTTAATAGGTTTATGTACGCCGATAATATTCTGTTAAAAACTTTGTGACGTTATCCTGATGCAGATCTAATTAAGAAACGCAATTAATGAATTTGATATTTGATATTTGCGCCTAGCAAATTTCCTGTCACATTTGGTCACAGCCATGCCAAAACCCTGGATAACCTTTGGGTCGAGGCAACATTCCTGTACAAAAATGTTGATAACACTTGTAGTCCAGCATTGCTTATCACATGAATTTATTTTCCCGCTCAATGATAACCTAGAACAGTGGTCGCCAACCTGTCGATCGCGAGCTACCGGTAGCTCGCGGGGGCAATTCTGGTAGCTCTCACAACGATTTTAATTTAAAAAATACAAAATCAGAGAAGCTTCCTAAAATTCCACAAAAAAATCTAATTGTCATAATATTAAACATAAACAGCGGCAACGTTGCGGCGAGCGATCTGCCGCTGACGCCATCAAGCTAGAATCGGCTAGAATCGGCTAGAACCGACCAGCCGGACCAGTGCGTTAGTGTTCGAGAACGATCTGGATTGCTTTGAACGGGATAAATACGCACGGCGCGGCGACATTGCGCTTAGTTTAAAACTGAACGCGTAACCAACGTCCAGCGGTTGGGTTAGTAGTGAACAACAAAAAATAATATTATGGCAAGCAGTTGTAAGAAGGTAAAGACATACCACTTTCATTCGGAATGGGAAGAACAATACTTTTTTACAGAAGTTAAAGATAAAAATGTGTGTTTGTTATGTAATACTTCGGTCTCCGTTGCTAAAAAAGGAAATATTGAGAGACATCATAAAACTGTACATTCTAATTTTGAAAAATCATTCCCACTACATTCTGCCGCCAGAAAGGAGAAACTGAAACAGTTAAAAAAGCAGTTAATTGGACAACAATCAATATTTTTAAGAACAATCGACAAAAATAAGGCTGCAACTGAAGCATCGTACCGTGTGTCCCAGATAATTGCACAAAAAAAGAAACCTTATGAAGACGGGGAAATGATAAAACAGGCGTTTTTAGAAGCTGCTGACTCGTTATTTGCCAACTTTAGAAACAAGGACGAGATAGTTTCAGCTATAAAATCTATGCAACTTTCTGCTAATACAGTGATGAGACGTGTAGAAGTAATGAGCAATGATATTTTTTTACAGTTAAGAATTGACTTAGATAACTGTGTTTATTTTTCACTTCAACTGGATGAATCAACAGATGTCGTTGACACTGTCAAGATGGCCGTGTTCGTCAGGATGGTTTTTAGTGATTTTACGATTAAAGAAGATCTTTTGAAGTTTATTCCACTGAAAGGACACACTACTGGACAGGAATTGTTTTCTCATTTAAAAAATATTATTTCTTCCGAGAAAATTCCAATATCGAAAATGGTAGGCTTGACAACCGATGGCGCTCCAGCTATGGTGGGTTTTGATAAGGGTCTGGTGGCGTTAAGATTAGAGCTCAAGCGTTACAAAGAAGATTATTCAAAACCTTGGCCGATGAAGTTGACTGTCAATACGGGGACCTACTCCTTCACTCTGAAGTCCGATGGTTAAGTAGAGGACGGGTGCTGAAACGTTTTAATGATGTCCTATCTGGCATAGTTCAATTTTTCAAAAAACGCGATGAACCGACTCCGGAACTAGAAAATTCAATCTGGCTTAGAGATTTTGGTTTTCTCGTGGACATTACCGAGAAATTAAACGAACTTAATTTGCAGCTTCAGGGAGAGACAAAGAACTAGCAGAAATGATTTCTGATATAAAAGCATTTATCAAAAAGCTGGAGTTTTGGGAACAAAACCTAATTAACAGCGATGCCAAGCATTTTTCTATTCTTTCAGAAAAAATATCTCAAAATCCATTAGAACCCTATGACAGCAAATATCATGTAGAAATAGTTTCTACCCTGAAGAATAACTTCAAAAATCGTTTTAAGGATTTCAACGAAATGGCTTTAGTAGCGCAGTTTGTTGTTTCACCCTTTATGGAAATTGATATCCAACAGTTTGCAACTTGTGTTATGCAGAACTTTGGCGAAGACATCGCTGCAACAGAAATGGAAGTAATTGATTTTCAAAATGATTTAGCCTTAAAATCGTTAGTCTCAAGTACCAAATGTATCTGGCCTATTGTAAGTAAAGACAAATATTCAGTTCTATGCCGTGTTGCCTTGAAAGTGAAAGCATTATTCAGTTCAACCTATTTGTGTGAATCTTCTTTTTCCAATATGAAGTTTATTAAGAACAAATATCGCAATCGACTTACAGATGAACATTTGGATAATTGTATTCGAATGGCTGTATCAAATTATACTGCAAACATTAAAAAAATTATCGATGAGTCTGAGTGTCAGCCTTCTTATTGAACGTGCTTTTTTATTTTTCAATGTTTATGTTCATGATAGTGCGTTACTTTTTTGTTGTTATTATTAACTATTTTTAAATCTTACGTGACATGCCGTTGTGGCTGGATAAAAGTTTGTGTTTATTTTTCAAACAACTTCGTTTGGTAGGTAGGAATGTAGTTATTATTAGTACCTATGTATTATGTATTACCAGTTAAATAAATAGTAAAATAAATACATATAATGATAAATTAACTGTGGATTATTTCATTTACGTTGCGTTACGTGGCTTCCGTGTGGGTAGCTCGCTGTTTATTCCAAAATTAACAAGTAGCTCAACACATTGAAGAGGTTGGCGACCACTGACCTAGAAGATAACGCCGAGTATAAATACAAGCAGTTTCGCCATTAAACGGAACTTTGAAATAGAACTCACCCGGCCTAAGGGCTTTAGGCCTCCAGTACCTGGGGAGGCAAACTCACGCTCTCTCAGAGCGCCGCCGTCCCCACTGCTCGAACTTATTTTTCCAAGCTCCGGATTACAACCAATTCTTATCTGTCAAATTTAAACCTCGACGGAAGGCTTTGTTAGACAATTCTTTGCCACAAAGTTCCAACTCAGGGATGCGTTGTCGAAGCTAAACTCGGTATCGACTGTACCTTCTTTGCGTGCTCTCTTATCCGACCGCAAAACAATGTTTCTCCCCTGTAATGCCCTGATCTTGCAACTGCAACGCTAGAACAATAAGAGGCCCTGTAGCAATCCCCTGCGAAACGAGCTCCAGAAAGCCACTTACCTGGTCAAAAAGTTACCTTCACCTCCAACACTAGCACCAAACCCGCTTAACGTTTCTATTTTCAACAGGGATCGGTTTTAAACGTTAGATTCAGCAACAAAAACTTGATATTGTTAAAAACATCAAATCTGTCAAATAATGCAGTTTTGCTTTCTTTTCCAAACAGGTCGATAAAGTAGATACCGACACCCTCGAGATTACCGTCCCGAATTCACCAATCCAGAGGCTGACAACCGGCTTGCCAGTGTTGGTTGCCTACCAAAGTACCAATTTATTAAAAAACCTTGTAAATCAGTTGTACAGAGTTTACAGAATTTAAATGTTTGTATCTAACAAAATAATAGAATTATTTTATGTTGTATCTCTTGTTTATTTGTGTTTACTCGAATGTTAGAACGGACCCTGACCGACTGCAGCTACCACTTGAAAAGGGTAAGTAATCTGGCTTTTACGTCTTGAAAAAATTATAAGTGAGCATTTATTTGGGAAGTTCAAGATACCGTAAAAGTCAGGTGATTACAACTTCAAGTAAAGGACAGCTACATACAATGATTCACGAATTAAATGAATATTCCAAACAACTGGGGTTACAGATAAAAACAGCCAGAACTAAAATCATGACAAACATAGATGTAAAATTGGATATAGCAGTATACGACGAGATTCTTGTACAAGTAGAAGTATCCGTATACCTAGGCAACAAAATTAAATGAAATAAAGAAAACCAGGTCGCAGAAATTAAAAGAATAATTAAACTGGTATGGGCCTTCTTCGGAAAACTCAGCCACATACTGAGAAATAGGAAGACTTCCCAACACCTAAAAACAAAAGTGTTTGACGCTTGCATCCTATCTGTTTTAACTTACGGCGCCCAAACATGAGCACTGACAAAGGGAAACATAGAAAGACTAATAGTGACAGAAAGGGCAATGGAAAGACAAATGTTAAATATAACTCTAAATGACAGAAAAAGCAACACCTGAATAAGAGGCAAAACTAAGAACAAGGTTGTAAGAATAATAAGGGTGCAACTAAAATGGCAGTTTTCGGGACACATCGCCAAATCTAGGTGGAACTTACAAATACCAGACTGGCCACCATGGCTCTGGAAAAGAACTAGAGGACGTCCATAAATGCAATGGGTGGATGACATTAAGCGACATTCCGGTTTGTGGTGGAAAATACATGCTTACAACAGAACGCAGTGGAAGGAAATTGGGGAGGCCTACATCCAAATATGGATTGAAGAAGGCTAGAAGAAGAAAGAAGTAGAAGAATAGAACAAACATTTGTTAATCTTAAAAACAACCCCTGGCTTACTGAACGTAAAATAATACATAGATTTTAAAATATCCTTGCCGTCTATTGTGCAAACACAGGCAGAAAGAAAGTAATTAAGAACACGATCAGCCGTTAGAGCAATTATTTTCATTTGAGTAATTTTTATTTGTCATCTTTTCCTGTGATTGTGACAGAACATAGGTTGTCCATATCGTACTTTTAAAATGTTGTTCTATAAAATGTTGACCAAAACCCTGAACATCAAACAGCAATAAAAGGTAGGTAAAGGTTCAAGGTATTTTCAATTCCCCCAACTGGGGGCAGGGAGCCTTGCGTCCCTCTTTATCTTAGAACGGGAATTGTAGAATGTGCGAGAGAAAAGGGGGGTGGAGAATGGAAGAAATGCCAAGAAAGGCGGAGAAGTGCTGCTCTGACATTCGCTTCAGAGAAGGTACTTTGTTGACTCAGAAAAACCACATAAAAACCTGAATCAGAACAGACGGCGGCGGGAATCGAACCCGCGACCTCCCGAATGCTAAGTAGGCGTGCTAACCACTAACCTACAGAGCTCGGTACACACCTAAAGTGGCAAAATTAATTCAAATGTTGACTATACCAACAAAGAAGACTAGGTCTTGTACCATACCATATATTTTTGGAACAAAAATGGCGTTTGCTCAATTCTTATATTAATATTATACAGTGATTTTGAAAGGTCTGCACAAATCTAAACCTGAGATACATTGCAGGTTTGGATTTTCAAAACTTGTAAACATAGCCGTATAAAAATTGGATTTTGAATTCCTTAAAATTGATTGAGAGCTTCTGAAATACTACAAATTATTCCCAAAAATATTTAGTAATTATGTTTTAAAATCAGTATCGCTTAACCAGACGCGCTCACCCTATTGGAGCAGCAGTTCATTGTTTGACGGTAGACCTGTTGTTGATTGAAAGAAGGTAAAGTGGTTTAATAATAAAAATACATTTTTTTTTTTTTTGCATTGGATGAACATCCATTTGCCACACGCGTATATTAAAATTGATATAACTTATCTCATAAAATTAATAAAATCTTTTATTTATTTTATGTTATATTTTAATGTTGTTTTCATTAATAAATTTAACTAATAGATCGTATATTTTTTTGTCAAAAGTTGCCAGAAGTGTTGCTATACTAACAGGGAGGTCGGTATTTAAGTTTCTTAGGTTATTAAGGAGGTCATTGGTACTATTTGTATGTAGCTGGCAATTAAAAACCAAATGATTTATATCTGCCTCTTCGCCGTCCTGACTACATAATGAAGAATCTAGTAGGCCTATTTTGTGTAAATGAGCTGGAAAATAACCATGATTTATTTTGATTCTGGTTATTATACTAGAGTATTTTTTAGTTACATTAAAATTAAATATGTGTGGGACTTTCTTCGGGAGTTCAGGATGAATTAGGTAGTACGGATTATTTGATTTTAGGCAATTTTCTTTCCAACTAACCATCCACTCTTGGTACATATCTGTTTTATAATTATTACATAGATCTTGAGGAAGAGGGACTTGAGTATAAATGATTGAACTTCGAGCCTGCTTTGCTGCTAGATCTACTTGTTCATTACCCTGTATTCCTGAGTGACCTTTGGCCCAAATAAGGACAACCCGACAACCCTTTCTTGATAGTTGATATAAAGAATGTTTTATTTTACATATTATCCAGCTATTAATATATTTTAAATCTTGATTATCGATACTTTGTAGTACAGATTTTGAATCAGATATTACCGTCACTTCGCGAACATCGTTATCCGCGCTCCAGCATAGACTTTTCTCTATTGCTACTGCTTCAGCTGTGTAAATGCTGCACATTTTCAGCAATCGGAATTTTAAAGTTATGGTTTTCTCTGGTATGAAAACAGCGCTGCCTACTCCTTCTTTACTTTTACTGCCGTCGGTATATATCACTGTTTTTATTTTCAATGTGTTTAAAATTGAATATACGACAATTTGGTTATAGGAAGGTAGTTCTGTGTAATCAGGGAATATGACTGTGGGCTTAAAAAGTGTAAATGCATAAGAATAGGCATATCCGGGCAATACCTCTTGTGATATTATGTCATTTTTAAGTTTTTCTGTATACAAGAAAGCAGTTGTCAATGGTGGAGACTTCTTTTTCCGCCAATACGGATTTGTTAAATTTTCGGTATTTAAGAAGCCCATGCGTTTAGTTAAGGACGAGTTATATGTTCTCAGTTTAGTAATATATTTATTGGCCAGATATCGCCGCCTTAGGTGTAGTGGGGGTTCGTTAGCCTCCGCCAGGATTACATTAGTTGGAGATGATTTAAATGCACCAATGCATATTCTCACAGCTTTATACTGAATCCTATCTATTTTTTTTAGGTTTGTATTTGAAGATGACCCGTAAAATATGCTACCATAATCGATTATGGACCTTACAAATGACCTGTAGAAAAGTAGAGCTATACTTGGTGCAGACCCCCATGCCTTTCCACAAACACATCTCAAAATATTGAGACCCTTTTCACAACGATTTTTTGTATATTCTATATGTTGTGTCCAGAGCAGTTTTGGGTCAAGTATCATTCCCAGATATTTGTATCTGTTTACTATGGGAATCAAGTCTCCTTCTATATCAACGTGCGTGTCTAGTTTAATTCTGTGCCTTGTAAAGCACATAATAGCTGATTTTTCTGGAGACATCGTTAATCCCATTTCAAATAACCAGCTTTTAACTTTTCGTAGTATTTTATGTAGGTCATCTAAGCACTGTCCATAACTTTTATGGCTGACATATATACAAATATCATCTGCATATTGAACTATTTTAACATGATCATCAAATATTTCATGTAATCCTGACGTGTAGATATTAAAAAGAATAGGGCTCAGTACAGAACCTTGTGGAAGACCGTTATATACTAATCTTGGCCCATACAACACGTTATAATGATTCCTTATATAGATTTCTCTACCTCTAAAGATTTCTATAACATTACAAGCTGCTTTCTTGCATATTCCCACCCTTATCATTGTATTGAGTAAAATTTCCAAGTCCACTGAGTCATATGCCCCCTTTAAATCTAAAAACAGACATAGCAAGTATTCATTTCGTGAAAATGTCATTTGGATATCGGTAACTATTTCAGCTAGTGCGTCGGTTGTACCTAAACCCCTTCTAAAACCAAACTGCGTTTTAGGTAACATGCGTTTTGACTCTAGATCAAATTCTATGCGTAATTTTATCATTCTCTCGAATGTCTTGAGTATGCAAGACATCAGAGAGATTGGTCGGTATGAAGAAGGAAGTGCTGAATTTTTGCCTGTTTTATGGATAAGTATAATTACCACTTTTTTAAGCTCATGAATGACCTCTTGGTTAATCCACCAAGCATTGAAGATATCTAATAGTAATTCTTTTACCGATTGTGGAAGATTGTGTAACATTTTATAGGTAAAGCCATCTAGGCCTGGAGCAGTATTTTTTTATTTCTTTAGTGACACTTGCAACTCTTCTATACTGAAACGTTTAGATAGCGATTCCCCTTGTGCGGTAAGTCCATCGAGATCTATGGGTATTTTACGAACAACAGTGGGTGGTGCGTAGGCGTCTAATATTGCAAAAATTGTTTCGTCTGCCGTTTGAACTTTTCCAGTTACAGCATTTTTATTACTAATTGCTCTAACTGTTTTCCAAATTTTGGATATTGATGTACTCTTATTCAATGAGTTAACGTATTGTCGCCAGTTGTCGCGCTGTTTTTGTCTGCACAACCGTTTAGCTGCCGCTGTCGTATTTTTATAGTTAATATAATTATCCCAATTAGCATTTGAGATATATAGTTGTAACGCTTTCTTGCGACGCTTCACAATTGCGGTACACTCATCGTCCCACCAACAAGGTTTTATTTTTCGAGTGGGAAGGAAAGGTTTTTTAATACCCATAAACTCATTTGAAACTTCGGTTAAGGTATCAACTACAGTCTGAAATTTTTCTGTATTTGATTTTGCATTTATATCGTTATTTTTTAGAGAAATCTCTATACTATTCCTAATCAAGTCCCAGTCTACTCTACAGTCATTCCATTTTGAAGCCGGAAGTATTTTGTTTGATATTGTTCTCAATTCTGATGTAATTAGTATGGGAAAGTGATCGGATCCCATAGTATCCGATAACACTTTCCATCTCATTTTATCAGCTAGGGTAGGTGAGACTATCGTGAGATCTACCGCTGAAGGGTTTTGCCCTGGCAACGTAATGCGAGTGGGACTACCATCGTTGATAACAATCAGATCATAGTCATCCATTGCCTCTACTAATCTGTTTCCTTGAGTACTGCTATCACTACAACCCCATAATGCGTGGTGGCAATTAAAATCCCCACATAATATAGTCTTGTTTGAAAATTGTCTAAATAATTTATTCCAGTCTTGTTGGTTGACTGACGCTCTAGGATGCTTATAAACTGAGACTATATTGTGCGAGCCCCTGTTGAGTTCTACTGCGCATGTCTCGATATCAGGATGACCATGATCTACTGCTATCTCTTTAAAATTTATAGTTTTCGCAATGAGAATGGCTACACCACCATAACCGTCTTGCCTACATCTTTTGACGATATTAAAACCATCTAGTTTAAACTTATCTGAATCTCTAAGCCAGGTTTCGCACAGAATAATAATATTTATATCAAATTCATTAATTAAGTTAACTAAAGAGGCTTTTCGAGGTTTTACTGATTTTATATTCCACTGTAAAATATTTATAGTTTCTTTAATATGTGTCGTCGTCATCGTCTGAATAAGAAAATTCCATTGTATTCTGATTGTTGGTGTCACAAGTAATATTATTCGCCCTACTATTATTATAGCCGTCTAAGATAAAGACAATTTGATCTCTAATGTTGCCTTCGTTTATATTTGATCGATTAAGCATAACATTATTTATAAATTCTAACATTTGACATATTACTTTTTCTTTATACTGTATAAATTCATCGCGGTAAGGATTAGGTAATACAGATTGACCTTTTTGATAATCTTTATTTACAATTGAACTTGAAGGGGATTGTAAGGGAGGAGTAGGGGACGAGATGGATTTCCTTTTTTTTGATTGAGAGTGATTTTCATTTTGCAAATTTATAGGCTTTACTGGTTTTTTTAATAATATAGTATTAGATTTAGGTTGCGGTAGTTCTGGAAAATGTTTGTCGTTACTTAGTAACGAAAATCTATTATGTGTTGTTACCTTAGCATAAGAAGGATTTTCCACTATGTATTCGGCTTCCTTAAAAGACAAATTTTCAAAAGCCATTACTCTTTTAATATTTTGTTGTTTTTTTAAAGCTGGACAATCACGTGAGACAGACGCATGGTTTTCACTACTACAATGTACGCATTTTTTACACTCTTTTTGGCACCCATTATCACTGCATTCTTCTCCGGCGCATTTTTGGCATCTTTTTTTTCCTTTACATTGTCGACTAGTATGGCCATAACGCAAGCACTTAAAACATTGGACCACCGGATACACGTAGGGGTCTACGGGAAAGTTTACCATATTTATTTTTACATTTTCGGGGATTTTACTTCCTAGAAAAGTCAAAACTACCATTTGTCTATCCACGAGTGATGTTGTTTTAGATATTTCGTCGTATACTTTACGTTTCATGCGTTTAACTTCAGTGATCTTAATATTTGATTTTATAGCATTACTAATATAATCCTCCGTGAAGAAAGTGTCTACCATTCTGATTACACCCTTTTTATGAGTGTAGTATTTAGGAATGTAAGCTACAAGATTATTTTTTAAAATAATTTCATGGTTGATTAAGGCATTAGCTGAATCAAAAGTTTTAAAAATAATTTTTACGCGATTTAAACCTAACGGCTTAATATCAGAAACATTATTCCTAAACTGTTCATTTTCTAATAAGAAATGGCCCACTCTGACCGGGAATAATCGGCCCAGGTTTTTCTCTTTATGTTCTAAAAGGACAAAATATGGGCCTGCATCTGTTGCTTGATATTTATTTGATAAATCGAAATTTATTTCGTTCTTAGTTTCATCAATCTGTATATCCGGGTGCGGTTTATCACCGTCCGAATCTTCACCCATTATTACTAGTTAGAAAATATTTCTAATAAATTTCTAAAATTCTTTATTTATATATTTTAAGTTTAAAAATAAAAATAAGTAATTATATAACGAACCCAAAATATGTTTTGTTCCTACACTCTCACAGAACGTTCGTTCTTTACCAGCGATTGAACAAGACTGAAAATACATTTTAATACTGTTTGGCCCTGTATTAAATAATTTGTTGTTCTTAAAGGCAGCGGTTCTCAAACAGTACTTTCAAGTTTTTTAATTGTTTTTTTTAATTAGCGAAGTTTGAAACACTAAACCTGCCATTGTCTTGTAATTCCCGCAATCTATCTCAGGTTTAAATTTTTGAAGGCATTTCCAACTCATCCTGTATAAAAACTCTATCAAAGATGTGCACAGCACGCCACCTGCTGGACAAATTAAAATTAAAGAACCTGCGATGGGGTCATAATTGTATAAAAACAAGAAGGGCTCGTATCTTCGCCCACACTGAGAGACACAGCATTGTCAGCAATGTCTGATTTAGTATCAGTTTCGTACGTAAGATTTTG